>QEWY01001565.1:0-139120 GCA_006503575.1 Baylisascaris schroederi
AATCTTTCAATATTACATAGCCTCAAACAAGTCCACTCCTACCCCCACCCATCAAAAACTTTCTTTCAACCCACAGCATATTTATTTCACATTACACGATACGATCACCATTCAGAGCAAGTGATACAATGAACCTTCAAATCACATATTCAACGGTGCGTTCATAAGTGAAAACAATCAAAAACAAAACACCTATTTAGGCAATGAGAGCAAACCTCTAATTGAAGTACTGAATCACCTTCATTCATAATACTTATTGAAGATCCATTTCTGAGTGACATCATTGGGAATACACTTCGTAAAATAGACATCTTCACCATTCGATAATCCTTTATAAGAGAGACAAAGTCCTGAACTCAGATGGATCAACGCACCGAACTGAAACGAAAAAAAAAGAAAATATATAAACGCAGAAAATCGAAAGGCAAATCGATGAAAAATTATTCGAAATGACTAAACAATTATATAAACAAAAAACGAAATCAGTTCACTTCATCAAAAGACAGTCTACTTTTAGTATAACTCCTCCCCCCTCTTAATCTCAAGTCACATTGTCACATTGTCACATTGTCTTCAAAATTGTCTCGTTGCATAGTGCTGCCATGCTCCATCCTAAAAGTACATTGCACGTTGAAGAAAGTAGCGATAAAAAATTAAAGTATTCTGCTACAATTGTTTTCTGATTCGATTGCACTGAAAAGCAAACTAAAAATTAGATTCTCAACACGATATACCGCAGCACTTTAGTAAGCGTGCCAATCACTGCTCAGTGAGGCATTTACTCCTTTCCAACGATATCAAGTAACCTATAGCATCCAAGAAGTGGACTACGCTAAAACATTTTCGTTAATTTTACCTTGAGGGGGATATACGTCTGTATATTTTNAATTATGGTAGTAATACGAAAGCGAAATCTACGAGGGTCCATTCATTGTTCTTAAGAGATGAGCAGTCCAGGGACTGGTCATAGCCAGAAATGAAATCGGTATCCATATTCAGAATATCCGGAAATCCTTCTAAACAACTTCTAATGCAAATCTGAGATCTGAGCAAAAGTGTCTCATTTTTGCGATTTTATTTTATAGGATGCAACAACTACATTGGCAACGCATAATGCTCAATTTATAAGCATTTCAACTGAATTTCTAATCATTTAAATTTCTATCTTTTTCACTGTCATTTGTCTTCGTTATTCCTCTCTAAAAACATAAAAATGAGTCATTTCTTGGATAACGCTCGAGTTACATTTCTTAAGTAAAATCATATATTCACATAAGCCTTTCGTTGAAGCGAATAAAGTGATCATTCGAAAAGACATTAACCTTTTCATGCTTGAAAGGGACTATCCTGTCCATGCTGCATTCCACTAACACAGCGTTATACCTCGGTTCGGATTCCTCTGTATCGACGCGTGGCTTCATATCAATATCAACGCATGTCGATTCACGTCGCAATTCATCGCTTGCACTCAATGAGAACATCTGCAATTACCATTAAATTATTCAACAATTTTAACAACTTGTCTGTCCAACACACAATTCACATTTGAGGAAATATTGGGAAGGACGAAGCTAGACCCGTCCGTAGCCCCTTGATGAAACGAAAAGCTGTATAAGCACTCAAGTGTTTATAGTGGGGACCGTGGTAATAGGCGGTGCCAACATGAGAAAGGACTGCCATCAACCAGTGTCACTACGGACGACGAAGATGGAAAGAATGGTTGCAGCGATGAGAACGACGACCGTCGGAAGTCAGCAAGCCATAGATGGTCAGTTATTTATAAATAACCGAGAGTCTATCAATGTGAATGAAATTTGCATTTTATATACCTATAAAGGAAACATTAATATTAATTGCTAACAACGATAGAGAATTATTGTTTAGTGGAATCAATAAAAGTTTAGAAAGAACCCTCACAGGCTAAAATATTCTTAACAATGGAAATAACGCTTTTGTGTACATAGCGTAAATTGGAACTCAAAAATCAAGAAGATGCATCTAATTAGAGAGAAATAAATTCAGGGAAGCTACTATAACCCCCCCACCCCCCGTCCTTTCCCTCATCAGCGAAATATTTCCTCAAATGAAATCTTCATTCGTTATGTCAGTTTTCGATTTATTCAAATCCCATTTCTCTAAAATTTTATAATTCACATTATCAAATTCATAATCAACTGTTTTAAATAAATGTAAATTGCTAAATGTTAGTCCCCATACCTTTCAATTCTCCTTGATGATTTTTCCATTATGTTAATAATGACCGATCTCATATCATTCACTGTCGTATCTTTTATAATAATTCGGATCTTATATACGATAAACGTATTATTATGCTAATACATCATTTAGAAACACCACAATAAATTCACTATTTATTTCCTCTGAATATTTTACTAAACATTTTCGCCCATTAAACAGTTAACTGATATAAATTTGAATGAATAATAAATTTCTGAATAAACTCAAACAAATCAACAATACATATAAATGCGAGTAATGCATAAATATTATGAAGTAACAAACGGACAATCAGTAAGATCGAAAAAAAACGAACGCACTTTATACCTTTTATAAATTAAAGTGATTATTTTAACCTGTTATTGGCAACAATGGCAGTAAGGCAGAGATTTTGAATTGATTAAGAGATCCATCACCAATTAATCAACATCTTATAAGTGAAATGGATAATATACAATAGTACCACCAATACAGAATTGCTCACTTCTTTGGAAGTGCCATCTTGCATAATCCAACACATTGAACAATTTTAAATCTCATATCAAAATTTTTGATACTTCAAAACAGAAAAAAATAATGCTAATTTCTAATGAATAATTACATTCTTCTTCGAATACTTTTGTTGAAATCTCAAGAAACTTCAACATTGAGAATTTATCGAGAAAAAAAAAATTCTCTAGAAAATGCTTCACAACATCAATAATACTCCATTTTTATTTGTAAATTTTTCCCCGTTCAAAAACTCTTCATATGAAACTGGATAGCATTCATCACCACTCAGTATAGGGGATGACATAAACGGTAACTATTATAACAACAAAGAATACACTTGAAAATGTTGGTTTAAAAAAAATTGATTGAGAACAATTCGGAGGCGTCCAATAAAGGGAAAATGAAATATATGGCATTCATATATCAACGATTTAATCACGTTTGATTTATTTGAAAAAATTTATAAAAACCATTGAATGGTCGTTGCACAAAGACGACATTTTAAGAATCTATTAGTATGATTTTTTACTTGCTTAAGAATGCAATTAACATAAGTTTAGACTTTAGCAAACAGCAGTAATTATATAGTCCCACCTTATACTACTGCTACAACACATAATAAATACTATTTAGCATCAAAAAAGCCTGCCTCCCCCCTCTCATTCATCCACCAAAATCTTTCGATACAACCTAGCCCCGAACAAGTCTACCCCTTCCCCCCCCCCTCTTATCCACAAAAATCTTTCAATATTACATAGCCTCAAACAAGTCCACCCCACCACCCCCCTCTTATCCACAAAAATCTTTCAATATTACATAGCCTCAAACAAGTCCACCCCACCACCCCCCTCTTATCCACAAAAATCTTTCAATNTTTATATATATATATATATATATATATATATATATATATATATATATATATATATATATATATATATATATATATATACTGTCGCTTCCAACTTCAAAATAATTTTTTGCTATACCCTTTAAATCAAAAAACTAAAGAAAATTGCAAAAATTATAAAAAACGAGATCCTTTTATGCAACATTTGCATGGGAAAGTTAATATGGGTTAGAATGTTTACGTGGACGTGTATGAGTTCCTAGGCATACTATTATCCTGCCAAGCTTTTATGCAGAATCTAAAAGTGCACATAACCAGGGAGAGAAAAGAACCTCATAAAATAGTGCCGGGTTATCACCCCCTATACAGATCTGCCCTCATGAATATTTTTCCGCTTAAAGTCCTTCCCATCTGCTACTAAATTTAACTTTGAGGATGTGAAATATTGTGAACGAATAAATTAAACAAAATGAATATCTGAGAATATGAAGAATAACCTGAGAAGAGCTTCCTCCCGATTGACAAGAATATATTCCTAACACAACAATCCCTTTGTTCTCCAACCTCTGAAGAGTGTCGAGGCACAGTTGACTATCGGCACCCTTCACCTGCTCGAATAATATAACTGATTTAAGCGATTCATCAGCGCGAACAGAAACATTCAAGCAATAAATGCAGCGGGCAGAGGGGAATGGAATCCCATCCGGAGGGGAATGCACTTATACATCAGGCCACTACTTCGCGCTTCTACCTTCTCTGCAGAACTCTTCCAGTCCAAAAGGCGTAACAAGTGAAAGTATTTTGAAAGCACATTAACAAGCACACAAAGACATATCTATCGTGCTCATCGGCGTATAAAAGCGTTGAGCTCTTCCCAGCAGTTCCCTATCTGCTTGAATTTTTCGACTGCACTTCCAGGTCCGAAAACTTGCAGATTCTTATTCGCTACCCCTTATCCTTTATATCCGAGGAAAAATAGAACGCAAGTTTCGAATGGAAGGCAAAGGAAGACGCAGATTTCGGGGATAAAAGAAGAAAAACCATATCATGTACCGCATTAGTACATAGAAAAAGCTAGAGACTGGGCTACAGTACCTAGAAGGAAAGTAGTAGGTGGATGATATACGATGATCGAATGATGTGATAGATTCGTTTATGTTCGTGAAAGGCCAATCTCCTGATCGCAAATTGCGACAATTCTGTTGGAAGAGAATCACAAGAAAATGAGGAAAAATCAAAATTAATTCGATAACCGACTGATCGAAAAGATCGATCTATTTCTGCAAAAGGCAACTTTTATCTTCGTTATTTTTCGTCAGCACTCAAGCAAGGAAAAAAGTAAGCAGAAAAACAAGAGGATAACCCCGAAGAAGTCATTACAAAGTACCCGCCCCATGCTGAGGTTCATTTTCCCCACAGATGTTTTAGAAGGATAGACTAAATAACTGAGATATTCTTATCAAAATCATCTAAACTTTTCCCCTCTCGTCACCTCCTTGGCTTTTTTTAGATTTCCCTTGCTATTGGCTGGCTACACCAACCAGTCACCTATGAGAGTAATATATTCCTGAAAGATGAGGTGAATAGAATACGAGAAAGACAAAACTATGCATAACTCACCGCGCCATATGCTTTTACACCTTCGTCGGGAATAAACTTTCCTGGTATTACATTGTTCAAATACCATTTGAACGATTCACATCGTAGCCTCCGGCGTAATGCTTTCCGCTCCGACAAATCGCCCACATCTGTATCCTTCAATGAATATCCACAAATTAGACATATCTCCTGCTGAACGACCAATATCTTTCTAGAAACTCATGATCGGAAAACAACTCCCAGCAAATCCCATTGATTTTTAAACAAGGAAGGTTACACAAAAGGGAAGTATTCGAATTTCAACAGCGATATAGGTTGTCTGTCGCCTTAAATGGAGGGATGGGATTGATCCTTGGTTGTTAGAAGCTAGCATCTGCACCACACACAACGATGTATGTTAAAAGATGAAACTTTGAATACTTCATTGCATACAGTAATGTTTCCAAATTGCGTAGACAAAGCGTTGATAGTTTCATAAAAGGATTTTCTTAAAGGCCTTAAATAGTGTTCGGATTTCACTGCCACCCCCCGCGGAGGCTTCCGCATTTACATGAATCATAAATTCTGGACCGCGGGGTGCCCTGCGATCAAAAAATCCTCCACCTCCCGCAGAGGATTCTGAGGACTCGAACCATCCCCCGAGGGTGCCATTATGGTGACGAAAAGTCCCTCGCACCTGCGAGGGGGGGAGGGGGGTATGATTCGTCATCACATCGTAGAGGTCCTCTTCCAAACACTATTCTTAAGTTACGTAAATAATTTGAAAGTAAAGCGCCATTAAGTCATACCACGAGCCCCATGCGATGCACATAGAAGAGTCGTTTGTAATCGTCCATCCACACCTCGGCGAGCCTCTTCGAATTTGTTCCATGAACGTCCAAATTCCCACCTCGACCAGTCATATTATATGGATGTCCTGCACGGAAAATATGCCCTACGTGAGAGCACGGTATAAACTCGATACTTCCTCCACACATCCACACCTGAACACATCATATAAAGCCAACATTATCTTCCAACGATGTGAATCCACTTCAATATCACATCCCACGAAAAACTTTCAATTCAGAAACAATGCCATCCACAGCCACCGAATAAATTTGAATATCGGGGAAGGGGAGGGGGGAAGAAACAAAAGCTTCTTTCTACTCGACTAAATAATCCATACATCGTTATCTGACTTGTCAACACTGCTAATAACGAAGATACTGAAATGTTTTATATTCTGCTTAAAATCAGCAAATGAAATACGCTTGAAACAAAGTATGGGGAAAAAACCCAAAGCTAGGCATAAGCAAAAAAAGTTGCAAAGGAAAAACCGAACTCGAAACGATATTTCGAGATTTTCACCACCCCAAATATCCATGCCTGGATCGTATCCGCCGACTTCAAAAAAGTACTCTCGATTTGCTGCCAATAAACCACCTGACATTGTTGGTGACCTGCAGAAGAACATCCTTCAATTTTAGTCTAAACTCTACTACACTAGGCAACAGTGATATTCGTGCTGCATTTTCGGCAACGTTGTATGGTGAATAAAGCAGCAGGCAGCAAAGAACATTAATAAAAACCCACTCGAAGGAACAATTATCCGCTTTGTTCAGAGACCATGAGGCTCACTTCTTCTTCATCGAACTGTTTCTGCCTCCTCCCCCTCTCCCATAGAGACTAATTCCCCCATATAATAATGATAAAACGTACTTCCAACAAGGCGGACTATTTAAACGTTAAGCAATGAACCTATGCTCTCTTTTGCTCCGATTATATACATCCGAAAGTTTGAAAATATGCAAAAAAGTTCTGAGGAAAAAATAACAATTTAGTTAAGCACAAATGGACAGCTCAACAATACAGATGTTAGATAGAATACAGGTAAACCTTTTTTAATTTATAAGGTAAAACATTTGGCACGCCTATGTTTGGTTTTTGTGTTTTTGGCAGCATATTATGAATTGTTTTAAATTTCTTACAAGCTTCTACCTCGGAGCAAAATTTTGCTTCCATAGCTGCATAATACCAACGCCCTCACAAGCATCACTCAACAGGCTGAACCGCAGTCAACGCAAAACACCACTACAACGTCACGTCCATCTCTCAAAGTTTCAACTCAAAAGGCATCGAAGTTGGAGCCCTGAGGTTTGGCAGGTGTGACGTACACAAAGGATAACCTCCTCTACTGAGTCTCAGATCCATTCAGCCAGTTTAAAAAAAAATTTTTTTTAGGCATCTGAAACAATACAAAAATTTGCATGCACTTTGCAATGACCCGGTTGCAATTCACATCGGTTAAGCGACAATCAAGTTAAGCAGCAGGGCAACGTTGGATGGCTAAGATACGCTCTCGCAACTCCAACCATCACACTAACAACTTTTATAATTTGTCAACAAATAATAAAACACACCAATAATCAGTCCATATTCTTACTAAAACAGCCGCAATTATGAATCATCGTTGAGAGATCCATCCCTTATACGGGTTTCGGATCCCTAAAATGTAAGCAAAACGAATCAAGTCTTACACACACATGCGGAGATGTAAACTCGTCATAATGTGCCTAGCAAAACAGCACAATAACTGGTATGGTATGCACTTTTACTATTCCGCTTACCACATCTTAAAATGTATCAAGGCATGCGATGTCCTTCGATCGCAGGAAGTTATAAGCGACCTATCCCACACCTGCAACAGGTCACAACATATACAGATCTATTTTTGGTGGGAACTTTTAAGGACACTAATCTCTAAATCCAAAGAGCTGTAAAATGTTAAAATTAGATAATAAAACGAGTTTAGACAGTTAATCAAGAGGATGGGTTCCATTTGGAGAATTATTGGCACAGGTCAAGAACGCTTGAGATATGAAGGTGTTTTTTAAAGAAATTGGGTCACATCTTCAACTCTTTCTCGCAAAGCCGCTTTAGACCCCGGGTGTTCCAGGTGGTTCATAAAAAAAGCCATCGACATATGGCTTCTATGACCTTAGACAAACCCAATGCGTTCTTACCCATTCTGATAAATCAAATAAGGTCAGCTGCCACAAACATATATAGTAGCACATAGACATACTTACAAGCACACAGACATACAGACAATGACCGACATGAGGAGTTTTGTATTGTAATTTTCTATAAAGCTGTCATCAAAATGCTGCTTACAAATGCAAATCTGCATAATGCATTACAACGACTTTTTTTTTGCAGAAATATGCAAACAACAATTTAGAATATGAACAGAAAGTTGCATACGTTTTATTATTTGCTGGCAGTATATGGGATTAACCGGCCTAATAAGCGGAATCATGCCAACTGTAGGAGATGCGCTTTTCGGTTAGGAATTAAAAACAACTGAAAAGCGCATATTGTGCCACTTGCAGAGGGTGCGCTTTCCCATTAGAAAGTAAAAACACCTAAAAAAAAGTCTCGACAAGTCACAATAAAACAATTACGCGCTCTTGCGTCATCAATTCTTATCAATGAAAAGACGACGACTACAGATTACAATCAAATAGGGAAGTTCTTACATAGTAAAGAGTTCACCTTCGATTTATAATTAAATAAAATACGGAAGCTTACATAATTGGATCGGTCTCTGGATCCTTCCTGCGTTCAATCTCATGTTTAGGCAAAGGATCCATTTTGAAATGCAAACTCCACCAGAAGGTGCCGATCCCTTAAAAGCTTATGCTATCAAGACTTAGAGCATAACAAGTTGTAGTGAGGTTGCAACATTTTTCACACAAAAGATCAACTCGATATTAGTAAATAAAAGAAAAAAAAGTGAGTAAAATCGAAATGAAAATAACAAAAAAAAAAGATAATGGATCAAACATTCTCCTTCAAACATGGATCAAGCAATTCAAATGACAGTACTTTAGCGAACAAACGCGAAAAAGATATTTATACGTGAAGCTGAGAAAAAACGCTTTATTCCTTCTCCTCTTCTACTCCATCTTCTTCCTGCAAAATACTCCACTCCTCCTCTACCCTCCCTTCCCCCCACCCCCCCCCCCCCCCCCCCCCCCCCCCCCCCCAGATATAACAGCCGATTTAAAGCAGCTAGTTTTTCTATGAACAACGTTTAAAGGTGAGGACGATGATAAAAGTGTTAGAGGCACATTGACAAACAAATAAAAAATGAATATTTAAAAGAGAAAATAAGAAGAATGCCACACCGGATGAGTATCCACCGAGGTATTGCATTGTGCTATCGGAGATCGCATCAATAGTGGGACATACAACGGCTGTACGCTTGTCTTTGATACGCTGTAGTAATGGCTCCAACCTACAATCATTCATCATGAATGCAGAAACATCTTACTGAATAAACTCATCATTGATTAACACATTACAGATCAATTATTACTGATTCAAGGTGCACAAAGTGAGCATCAATTTCTACTTGAATTGAGCCTCATTCTACCTTCTCTCCCTCTCCCTCCCTCTGTCTCTCTCCCCGCCCCTCCCTCCTAGGACATTTCCTTCAACGACCATAACAAGCAAATGTCATCTAAAGAGATCGAGTCATCTATACGAGGTTTTCGTCATACGTGGGTCATACTTTGGTAGAGCACAGTATTTAGTTTACGTCTCATTGGGGAGGGGGTGGAAGGGAGAAAGGAATGAAGCTAAATTCAAATAGCCAATACTTTTTATTAGCAGTCAAATAACTAACGTTATAAAACATGGAGATTCTTCATTGCAAAGCAATAAAAGTTGCTTTTTTATCTCAACTAAATAGCCCTTTAATCTTAAAAAAGAAGTGATCATTACTCTGCCTTCTAAATTAACGTTCTTTAGTCGCATAACCATCGGATGTCAAACCGTACTTCAAATCATACTGATGCATTATCGTTAACAAAAACCCTTGCAATGACAACAGCTAGTTGGGGATCGAAGAGATAGAACGTGAACAAGTTGAAAGAATATAAGGCGAATTTAGAAGGTACTAAATCATACGCCATAGTGCCAATTAACAGTGCATCAAATCAATAAAACGAATTTTCATAGGTGTTGCTGCTGAAAGATTTAAACTACGCAAGCATAATTTCATATGGATTAGAATTTAAAGTGTTACCATCCTTCATTAGCCTCACAATGTGAGTCAAGGAATATAATTACTTCTCCTGTAGCAGCTTTGGCACCTTCGAGCTTTGCCCTGATCAATCCTTGCCGTTCATTCAAACGAAGTAAATGAACAAGGCCACCGAAACGTTCGATATATGAATCCAATTTCCCTTTCAACTCTTCTGAAATGCTCTCAGCAAATTTCTACAATTCCTATCCAAAAAAGAATTAAAAAACTTATCTAGGATAAAAAAATGAATTTTTTCTGGTAATCGCTTTCACTTTTCATTTTCTTTCATACAAATATGGCGCAGACCATCGTTGCAGATCTTCAAATATTGCGTCATTCACTGCGGATCTTCAAAACTACATAAATAGAAAAATTGGTGACAGCTGCTAAGCTGACATCTTGATTGATTGTCATTTATAACTGATGCGTCAAAAGATTGCATACCGTTTCACCTCAAATAAAACCACATGGAATGATCAGTCCTTCAGGCTTAAATAAGTAAGAGGAATGGTACTCGAAAATAAGAAGGATGGTATTCGAAGCTAACTGGTAATTTCAAGAATTAATCACTCAGAGATTATCCATTAAAATAGAATCGACAAAGAAAGACTGTAATTTTGGAAGTTAACTATAAGGAGAAAGTATGCAAGCTGAATTGAACATGTTTGATTAACACAACCACAGCGCATATGCTATAGTGAAAAGATCAGCGCATAAAATACCACAGAATAGTAAAACTCATTTACTTCATATTCTTATAGTATATAGTAGCGGCGCAAATGTCCTGTGGCGCAAATGAACACTGCTACGAAGTTCAAGCTCTGATTATTAAATCCAAATAAATAGCTCCCAAAAGGTCACCTGCCTCTTTGACTGAAGTCATCAACGAGAATCACTTCATGAAGTAGGCGTAGTGGAGAACGGTTAATAACCGAATGAACGGTACGCAAAAGAGGACTCCATGCCTCATCTGTGAATATGATCACTACCGACGCATTAGGCAGCTCCTTATCATATTGCCTCGCGATACATGCCTCGGATCGGGAATCCGGAATGCTACGATCGGGACTGATCTTATCACTGCAAACGAATAAGCTGAAGTCATTTCAAGTGGTTTCGTTCATTGACGCTTCCGGGTTGCATTATCCTTAAAGCCTTTCTTAAGGACTCTAACAGCAATTGCATCTTACATCAAACTGATCAAATATATGGCAAACATTTACCTGAACCACTTTGCCCCATCACTTTAATCCGATCATTCAAAGCGGAATAATTTAATCGCCGTTCCCTCCTCAGAGACTTCAATAAATTTAATGCTTATTTATTTATTCACTTATTTCAGTTGTTGGCTCCGCTCGGCCGAGCCACCCCGTCCAGCACCTCATCGACACAAGAGCGGCGGAACAAGTTTCAACAGTCATAGGAGGAACGACGGCGAATCGACTCGTCAGCATCCGACGGGCAGGAGACGAGCCTAAGCCCTAACTTTCATGCGACCGACCTGCAAGAAGGAAAGGCCAACCTAAAGACCACAGAGCCAAGTGTTTGGGTCAGAGCAGGTGGAAGCGATATGATACATGCCTTAAACTTAATGATGCAAAACTCGAACTGAAGTGGAAAAAGTGATAAGAAATAAAAAGCTTTGAAATAGTGGAAACAAACCTCGCAACAACGTTCATAAACCATGTTTTCATCTGATCTCTACCGAGTGCAGCCTCTCGAGGTGATAATTCAACCACTTTTCCTTGTTCACCAGGTCCATCTCGAGGAATCGAATAATTCGGAATCCTATGTGTCATTTTCGTTCGTTTCACCTTCACTACTCGATGACTGAAAACGATCTCATTGCTCAATCGAATATTTTCGTGAAACACGAAACAAAAATTGTTTTGTGCATTTGAAGTGTTAATCAACAGTGATTTTTTAAGGAAAGAAAGCAGTATTGAAGGGAATTTTTCGCAAAATCACAATAACATTTTTTGGTCCAAATAAAGGCTCGAATATTGTAATTTAAAACTTGAGAAAATTTCAGGAAGACTACCTAATGGAAAAAATACCTCTCAAGAAATATAAGACAGCCCCCCCCCCTTTCCCATCCCCACTTCATCCCATCGTCAACGAGCTAGCGAACAAATGGGAACCAATTCTCAAACGAATCAGGAAGCATTAAGAAAACAATTATGAAAAAAATAGGAACTAAAAAAAGAATTGAAAAGGTTAAAAATGTTTCTTAATTTTTTAAGTTAAAATTTTGACTTATTTCTACTTGAACATAAAATTTCCAACTCTCTTTTGAGTTTCTTTATCAGCTAATTATGCGGTGCTTGTTGAAAAAGTGAGATTTGCACCCACTCAAAAGTCACATAGAGGTGAGGAACAATGAAGGAGTCAGCTGTTCATACATCTATGACTCAAATTTTCCACACATTTTCCTCTAAAAGAACTAAGAAAATAGCACTATTTTCCAATAGCATTAATAATCCAAACCAAAACTTGATCAACTTTCAAAAAATAAATTAGCACCCATATATTTCAGCGTTTCGCCACTGGTGTTCTTCTTTATAAGACTAAAATAATATCAATTTCATCTTGCAAAGTTACCAATCCTTGACCCCAAATACCCGTGGAATCTCTTTGAAACATGCAACATACCCAGACACGTATTATGTATCCACGTACACGTCCTTGAAACACGTACAACTACAACGTAACCCAATTATCTTCTTAGGCTTGACCTCCGTGACCTCCAGTGCAACTTCGTGATGCACACCTATTGTAAGATCCTCTTCTCCCTCCCCTCCCTTTCAAGAGGCCACTATTCTGCTCTCTGTGCATTTGTGAGGTCTTTTTTCAAAATTTTAAAAGCGATAATGATCGCTCTCACCTGATATCATCGACTTCAAAGGTGTCTTCCCATCTTGGCACAAAGAATGCGTAAATACTGAATAGGAGAATAAGCGCCACGAATAAGTTCACGAATCTGCTTCTGCGGCGACATAACGAAAGACGCCAAGTTATCGACCTCATTATCACGACCACGATCGATCCAACTGTAAAAACATCGAGAAGTTCGCGAACTACTACCAAAAAGTTCAAGGCACAAGCTCGAACTGAGGAAGAGTTGCCTGAGAAAGAGTAGAGAAAACGAAAATAGAGCGCGAATTTTGAAAAGAAGGGAAATGCCACAAGAAAAGAATGAAGAAAGAGACACATTTAGCCTAAGGGCAGTTCCTTTTCGATGACCTTTCAAGTGGATTTGCATAGAAAAATCGATCATGCCGTCCAACATCCGCAGACATAATCCACCGATAGTGAAATCCATTAGCAACTTAATCCTTTGTTAATCCCATTATTCACAAATAAGAGTAATTCCGCAAATCATCCTCAAGCATACAATTATTGCTGAACTTTGCAGCTCAACAATTCTTCGCATTAACTATGCGATCACCAATTTACAGCCCTCTCAACCAGTTGCTGGGAAATTTTTGCAAAAATTTCGCTTGTGGATATTGTTAGGGATGATGGAAACATATGTTAAATGCTTAAATTTACATATTCACATGAATTTTTTTTCCAATTTTTTTTTCCACTAATTTCCTTACTAATTTTAATATTTATTTATTTATTTATGATTTTATTTATTTATTTTTTGTTTATTTATTTATGATTTTATTATTTTTTTGTTTATTTATTCATTCATGGTTTTATTTTTTGTTCATTTATTTATTTATGATTTTTATCTATTTTGTCACTGTGGTCCACTACAGTAAAGTGATATACCAAATTTGTGAAATTTTTGCAAAGAAATTTAATTAGCAACAAAATCCGATCATTGAACATGCTAACACTTAATATAAAACAATGAAAAAATTAACAATAAAATTTCGTAGACGGTTGAGAATCGACCATCTGCTAATTGCTAATAAAAAGAATTTTTTAGTGTTTTTTATAGTAATAATTAATTCAGTCGAGGGTATCACTCGTATTTACCGACAATCTATAAGTTGTATATCCGAGACCGAATAATCGCGGATAGTTCCACGAATGTTTAATCCCCCCCCCCCCCCCTAATTCGATTTCTACTCATTTGCGCCCTATATAAAGTCTTTGCCTTTTTCAAATAAAAAAGACGGTGTTACGAAAAGAAAAAAGAGCATTAAAAGACGGCAACTGAAACAGCGACGTACTCCTACGGTGACTACAGATAACTGCCCTTTAAGGAAACGTGAAACTACAGGTTTACCGACAGCATAAGCTTGAACGACTGGATTCAGCCATTAGCCAAATGGACCCAATCTACATGATATTCAGCCAAGCTGACCCAATCTACATGATATTCAGCCAAGTAGACCCAATCTACCCCAGTCTACATGATATTCAGCCAAGTAGACCCAATGTTCATACACACAATCCACTCTTTCCGCATTCAATTTGTACCCACTAAGCGGGACCGTATCGTATCAGCATGTGTAAATGTGATGGGGGAGGGGAGGGGGTTGTCTGCCATCACATCGACTATACGTACCCACTTATCGCTGTATCGCATTGTGTTGATTCTGCTGTCACCTCTTGTATAACCCAATTAAATACGGCTGCCATTAGGTCGATTTTGAGGGTTCTTTCCAGGCTAGTTGGTTCGTCCCTCTTCTTTGTTTTTAACCTGGCTTTTGCTCACAGAGGACAGTCATCTCCATTAATTTGTCGCCTTATCCGCATCATATCACCAAGCAGTTGAATCCACCTTTGCTGTACGCCCTCCACGGGTCCCCTCAGTTTATCTCTATCACCCACAGGTACCTCGGTGAACACTTTGACGGTGGTCTTTTTACCACTCCATACGCATCCGGGAATTTGTGGGATTCCACATTCGTTGATCCTTTATATAAACTTATTCGTTCTTGTTTCATCCCATTTTTTTCAAAAAAAAAAATTGATTTTAAATGAATTAAAAGAACTGCATCATTTTCACCAAATGAAATTCAAATAGAAATTGATGTTAGAATTGAACAAAATTTTCCCGAATAACCTTCCATGCCTTGCGGATAGTTGTAAGAGAATTTTTAATGCCCTACGGGTAGTCTGTCACCCCAACTGTCACTAACATGGCATTTTATATGTTTCTAATAAAATCTCTAAGAGGAATCTCCAAGTGTTGATACCTTTTATATAACAAAAAAAAATGAAATAAAAAAATAAAAATACGGGTGCATAAATCGACTTCGACAATTTCTGCAAATAAATTAACGAAATTCAACGAATGGAAATCGTTTATTGAAAACAAATTGCAACAAGAGAGCAAAGAACAGATCGACACATAAATTTAGCGCGATTAATCCGCCGCTTCATGTCAAACCTCAATGAACATAAAGGTTTCTGATATAATAATAAAAAAAATACATATTATTTTTCCTCTATGGAAATGGATGAAAGAATTCAGTGTCAACAATGCAAATACATTCGAGCAAAATTTCGATAAACAATCAATTTGCTTAATTCGACAACTTTTTTTCCCTCCTTAACGACTTACCTGTGAATTAATTGCTCGCCTATGCCAAATTAAATTAACCGTAAATAAAAAATACTCTTAGAAAATAGCAAAAGTAGCATGCAAATAACGAGTATTCTATCGTGTATACCACATTTATATTGCATTCGCATGCCAAAAAAAGAAAAATTGGCAGTGATTCAAAATTGTAAAAACTCAACAGGCGGAAGTGAGCATCGATCTCTCGGAGCTATCATTGAGTATAAAATCGACGATGAAATCGATTCTAATCATCGCACGACACTCGATGATCAAAGGCCACTCGATGACCAAAGGCTACTCGATGATCAAAGCGTCAGTCCTCTCTATTGCTAACTGTGCCCTTTTATTGCAATTATATGTCATATTTCGGCTATCTGCTGTAAAAGATAAAAGCAAACGAGATAATTTTTGATAGCAGCGAATTACCACAAAGAAACAAAGATGAATTATGAGGGAAAACATTGAGATTCACCACGAATAGTTCCATAAATTGAATCCTTCAAATAAGGCATCCGAACTTCTCTACTATCTTCGCCGGCAGTATACTTCGTTTCAGTGTTCTCATTTCACTTTAGCTGTTTCAAAGAAAACTCAACAGGCAACTTGCAAACATTACAAAAGAAAACAACTTGATTGATCGCCCACCTAATATATTGCAGGTAACAGCGGTAAAATAGGACCGCCAAATGCGCCATTTTCGATTAAAAAAATATTGTTTTCCGTTTTGTTTCGAGTGATAGTCATTAAATTTGAGGTGATCCTTTGATGGCTGCATAAATTCACCGCCAACCTTTCTCTCCTCAGCATGCAGCAACTTTTCTACGTTCCGCATTTTAGTACCCGCCAAGTACCATTTGCCCTCTCCTATTTTAGCATCTATTTCCGAACTTGCGTTCAGCGCTTTTGATCGCCGAGGTCTTCGATGGACTCTTCATCAATATTCGGCCATTTCTCAGTGATAATATCGAATAAATCATCTTTAACATCGCCCTGAACGACTATCTCATCGGTTCCGGTCACTGACGACCCACATGCAAAACGTCCCGCAAAGAATTTCGCTGCTGCTTTCAGATCTACATCTGAAAATTTAACAATACAACGCAATCACATTCTAGACAATTATGTGTGTATCATCTAGCTATGGATCAATCGAGGGATACTAATTCTAATAAAAATCCCATTAAGGCAAAATATTAACTAAGTAAATCTGGGTAAGTGCTAACGGGAAGCATCCAGCATGAATTCACTGGTGGCCCCCTTAAAGAGGGCAATAATTTATGCAAAGAAAATTGAAGTTCATCTAATGGGTGGGCATTTGATGTTGCAGATAAAGTAATATTAGCTACTAATTAAACAATAAGCATAGTACGGTCGTGTAAGCCAGCAGTAATGACACCGATAACACATCCTCAACGCTAAATATCTGAAAGTACCTATAAAAATTAGCAGTTTATTTTTATAAGCCAAAAAATAAAAGAAAGGAGCATTTAAAAAGCGCTAACCAAATGTTGCAAGTCCTTTAATCACTGTGACAGACTTGTTTTTGCCACGAGGTGCCCTTTGCAATGTCACCTTTGCAGGTAGAGACGTTTTCTTTTTGCTCGATGCCGCTTTTTCACTCACCGGCTTTGAACCCTTCAATGCATTCATTCCGCATTGAACCAACATTAAAACGGATAAAGAAGAAATTATGCAAAGCTGAACAAGTGTTTACTGCTTTGAAACGTTATACAACAAGAAATAAATCTTAATTCAACCCCCCTCCCACTTCCGATCTAATGAAAGTTTGTCGATTCATCTTCGATGACTGCTTCACAACCAAAATCTGAGGCCACCATAAAGCATCCTTCATCCTTTAGACCATCACACTCTCTCTTGAGCATGACTCGAAACAATTCCCCCAAATGTGCTCATCTTTCTTACTGCAAGAATATTTTCCATTTTTAGCTGATAAATAAAATCTTGAATATATTTTATCACAATAGTGTTGACATAATAAACGAACCTTGCCTCCACGTTTCTGATGTTTCTTTTCGGCATCAGCAACTTCATCTCCTTCAGCTATCTGTAGACGTTCCATCTCCGAAGGTATATTCTTCTCAAGCCATTTACGGCATCGATCCGCTATTCCACTGTATTCACAATATTCCAACGGCATCGAACATTCTTAAAAATAACTCATATTTAAAATGCTTCTCTAATTAGCAATTTGTCCTTCAAATCTCCTATCATTGGTTCTAATCCTGCAACCTCATTTTGGATTTTCCACATTTCCTAACCTATAAAATAGATCCCATATCCCTCATTTCGTTTGGTGCGACTGAAGGAATACCAAAAGAAACTTTACACTCAGAAAGCGCAAAGAAAAGTTCTAGTTCGCTGCGAATTCATCAAAAGTCTCTGAGAGGCTTCATTTTTCTGCATGAACTTCGCATCCGAATCGATCAGATTCTCTTCCCTTTCAACAGGTTTCAATGTGTCCACCCGACTACCATTCACATATTGAATGTATTAATCGAGGATGCACAGTTGTAAGCTGATAATTAGTAACGGAAATGAGAACATACCTCCACAATATTGCACGACGAGTGGATATTTAACATCTGGATCGAAACCATTTGCTAATATTGTCGGTTTCCTCTCCGTTTCCGTCGACTCCATCAGTGAACAGCACCTCCTATAAAAGATCAACAAACATCATGATGCATTCATTGCACGAAAAATTTTCTTCCCAGGAAGAATTCTTCGATCGTTAGATGCGTCTACGCACGACAGAAACCGATACCACTGATAACTATATGTTTTATGATAAAACTTTATCACTCCTCGATGATTTACAGCAGAGATTTGTTAAATATTTTGTTATGCTCATAAATAAAGCCTCTAACTTTCAAGTAATTTGCAGGTGATTCGACCATAAAAATATTTCAATCCGTAAAACACATCACAAAAGATAATTTTTATCAATTCCTATAAAAATTATCTCTATTTAAAAATATTTGGAAAAGCAAGTAAAATAACAAATTGAATTTTGGACGCATTTAATGGACCATGTATTACCATATATGAGATAATTGATGCGTCGTTGAGAACGAGTAGTAAGAGACGAAACGAATTTTTTAAGCGTTTATTGTGAGCGAATATCTAATATCACAGTATTAAACAACAATTGCTTTTAAAAGTGCAAGAATGGAGCCATATGGCAATAAAAACTCCTCCTCTTCCTAGCTCCCCCAATTCCCTCCCCCCTTCTCCTGCCAGGAAATTTCAGGATTCAACGTACCAAAATATTACTATATCCACAAAAAAGAACGTATGAACCTTCAACAGATATTATTAGGCATTTGTACAATGCCAGCCGGAGTTTTTCTACTCCCGCTCACTCTCTTTTCCCTCACTTCCCCTTTCTTATCTCTTTTGGCAATCTGCAAAAAAAGCAAATATAACTGAACAAACCGGAAATAAATCAAAACATATCGAAATAACAACCACCAATATAATAAAAATACAACAGAGTATCCCGACTGTTCATCGCGTATAAAAGATAAACGGCAATGAGATGCTCTGCTGCAAAGTACATAATTCCATTACTTAAAACATCCTGAAAATCAAATTATATATCAATTCAGCATCCTCGAAGAAACTATTCTCTGCAACGATCGCTTTCATACGCCAATAATCTACCCGCAAACAAATAAAAAATGTCGTCAAACCGTTTTCTTATAAATCCGATTCCCCTCATCCTACAGCTAAATATAAACCAACATATCATATCAGTAAACATGATATTTATCTCTTTTCAATTTTATATCCTTCTTATTTGTTCAATGCTGAGAGCATTGTGAATATTATTAATAATTGGAAAATGAGAGTGCCTAGTGTATAAATCTAGAGCAACGGGAGTTTGAGTTGAAATCGACTCCGATCACCAACAGATCCGGGACCGGGTTCAAGTCAAACATCACATCACACTAACAAAACCGGTCTTAATGCTTCAAATTATCTGGAAATAGGTTAAAACCGGCTAGAGAGAGTTATGTGACCATAGTTGGCAGAACAGATTTTTACCGACTGAACCCGGTCCTAGCTACAATTGCTAATAATATTAAAGCAATTTATCAATACAAATGAAGTGAATAAATAAAAAGCAAAAATCACAGTAGAGAATAAAAAGAGACAACCGGCTAGAATAGATCACAATGTGGAATGATAGAGAGTGAAAGAGAGGACATCGCAACTCACTCGTATAATCATTACAGTATTAGAAATATCCACTGATATTAGCAATAATATCACCGAAACAACTGATCACATATAACAATTGAAGATGAACACATCTTCTATCCTTAGTTATTATACTTTATTTAATTTAATAAAAAATTTATTTTGTTATACTAGAATTCTAAAAAATCCACCTTTAATGGATATTACTGATGCAGACTTTCAATAAATATTAGTTCTTTAAGAGATCCCTTCTAATCTTCTTGTTCAACTATAAAATTTTGGTAAAGTTATACCCGCTGACGTTCTACTTGAGGTTATCCAACAATATCATTCAAACCGTATAAGATTGAAGGCTAAATGAATGAAAACTCGGCAACGTAAAGCTTAAAAAACGATTACTCGACTTGTCGCATTCACAATCGATGTAATACTTTAATTTCCTCAAAGAATAAGAAATCAATCAATCAGAACTTTAGAAAAATTAGAAAAAAAAATGTTTTGCTACTTTGAATTAAAAATTTCAATTTTTGAGTGTATTAAATAAAGATAGCAATATAAAGAATCTATTATAGAATGGATAATAATGTATAATATGCGTGGCATAAACCCATTCATTAAACGATGCCAAATTTGAAAACTTCGAATATAATCAATTAAAATATGTTGCAATAGATCTCCGCTTTGCAATTTTTTTTTCTAACTGGTCAAAAATGTTCTTAAAAAATGGCAAAAATAACCAAAATGGTTTGGTTTTGGTCAAAAATAGCCATCTCTATTGTTTGTTCGCTATAAATAAGAAGCTGCGTAGATAAATTCAAGACAAAATAAAATGAGCAAAAATACTATGCAAATTTATGATCGAATGCGATAATAATATAGAAAGCATATGATTTCAATTTTCAATTTTCCTTCATATTCGACGCTATCTTAAAGATGATTTAAGGCAACCAAAATAAACATAACTAGATAAATAAACAATTAAACAAATAAACAAATAAATGAATAAATGAATAAATAAATAAATAATAAATAAATAAATAAATAAATAAATAAATATTACAAATTAGAGAATAGTCTAAAAGATTAGAGATAGGAAATACAAGTAATATTTTAATAGTACAATCGAATTTCTAAACCTGTGAAATCATAAGGAAGTTTTAAAAACTTAAAAGAACCTAAGCATTCCCAATCCTCAAAAAAAAATTTTATTTTTTGCATATTTCACTAATTGCTCTCGACTTATGCATAAAACTTTCAGAGACAACCTTTTTGATTGATCTATACTAATATTTGCATTCAATAATTTCGCCTTTATTCGCTACTATTATCCCCATATACTACTAAACACTAATGCCCATTTAACAGCCAAACAACGACAGAGTTCGTATGGAGAATGAGAGAGTAAGCAATGATGAAAAAAATGAAACAACATTTGAAGGTGTCCCACAAAACAGCAACAATCGAATAACTAAGGATCTAATTGCATTATCCATATAAAATTTATAAACTGCCAATAATTACCGTGAAAATAAAAAAAACTAAAGCCTTATTCTGTTATTTAAATAAGAGTCCAACTCTTAGCTGAATAGAATAAGCGTCAATATATTCTCACTTAGTGCATTGACCTTTCCATAAGATGAAATTATCTATCGAATCTTCATACAGAATCGAAAGTTATGACCGGAAAGAACCGCGCCTCATGGCGATATATCCAATAGAACATTAACTTCTATCTGCTCATTTGAATTGAAAGCTTGCATCATATCGATAATAAACGTCTCTTCACTCAGCAAACAATCTCTCATAATTTTTAAAAGTTTACGAAAACCCATTTTTGCGACGCTTTATCGGCGACACATGTCCGTGCAACGATGTCATCACCACTCTTGAGTCCATCAACGTCAAGACAGAATCCCGTTGCTTGATGCTTCATTTGTCCTTTCTGAAAATTATACACACATCAACATCGAATCCTTGAAGATATAATCTGCATAGGAAGGTTATCGCCCTGATTCAACTTTCAATCCAAGTCTCAGGCAATAATGTCGTCTCTATGACGCATCTCGAGGTGGAAAAACTAGTACCAAACATCATTTTATGGTTTTCTTCCAACGCTTATGTGGAAATTATATTGTTTGAAAATTCAACACCACTAAATAGGCAATATTTGTAAGTATCGAACTTGAACGTAAGTAAGTATAAGAAAATAGTACATCCCGTTCCATTCTTGTAATGGCACGAGATGAATAAAATGAAATTCATTAGAAAAGAGACCGAAAAAGTCATTTTCACTTATATTCCGCATCAATCATTGGTCGCTGTCACGAATTGAGAGGAGAGTGCAGACATTTCTTTCTCTATCACTCTTTGCTCCCCTTCCTCCACCTCCTCCCCCTCTCCCCACCCCCACTCCCACCCAGCACCTAGTACGGCTTTATCAATTCTGATTTGTGATGATTTAATGCGAACGTAAATATGGAACACTCAAGGCGGAACAAGTTCGACAGTTGGAAATTCATGTGGCGTAGGTGGAATAGAAGGTAGTCGTGAAAAGGTGCATATATATGCACGACCTTCTTACCCTCTCCCCTCCTTCAACTGAAGGAAGGGAAGGGATTCCCGCACAAGTGAGGTGGTTGTCAAAAGACCCGCTGCAAAAAGTGTGAAAATGAAAAGCCTTGAATGGAAGGTGGGAAGGCAAAGAGACGACGATAGCGAAATGAAGGTTAAAAAAACGAAATGAAGGTGAATGACTTCGCACACACCTATTATAGAGAACAATCGATGCACATTTGTTCATTTTCCTTCTTATTAAAACACCGCCTGTCAGGTTTAAATAAAATCTCACAGGTGTTAAGTATACGAAGTGAGTGAGTGGATGGTAAAGAATTTAACCGATTCGTGACAAGGGTAGAGTGCTTACTTCCCCTTTCCCCTTCCTACAATCAATCCGAGCAATGAAAAGAACGGCAATAAATGAATAGAAAGTGACCAACTTCATGAGACCACTTATCACTGTTGTCATCGCAAGTTGGCATACGAATTGTACCCTTTGGCCCATCTTCTCGACTCCTCAACACGGAAGCACAAGTTGTCTCTCGTCGTAATAGACCATTCTTTGTTAATGAAAACACCTTCAAATCAGCTTTTCGCTAACTCAATTACTGATAAAAATTTCACCTTTAAACGGCGTGGGATAACGGCGGAGGGGTAGGAGAGGGGCGAAGAATATACCATTGACGGAGGTATTGCCCTTTATATTACCTTCATTCAAAATACGCTTGATCGGTACTCTGTGCTGCAGTACGACTGTTTAATTTTTGTAGCTCGCCTGTTGTCTACTCAATTGAGTGATAATCTCCGATACAGCCACGTACCTTTCTCTTGATATGAACACCTGCCATCTCACCTGGTAGCATTAGGGGGTCTCTCCTCCAACGTTCAACCGATTTAGCGGAACGTTACCCAAAGCAGTAGCGAAATTAATAGTCCTTATGGCCAAACTCTACTTAAAATGGCTTTTGTTAAAAGGCCAACCCGCATCAACGTTTTCTAACACAAAAAAATTGACTGAAAAAATACATATCGTGCCAGCCGATCAGTAATTAGTTTCTCTATTGAAGATGTTTGTTCTCAGAATCCCCCGCCGAGGAGGGGGAGGTAATCTCGGACAGCAGAGGCCCTCTCTCGGAATTGATACTATATTGCATATCTAACTACTCCGGCAAATGGGATTTTCTCGTTATCAGATGCAAGGCAAGTATGAAAGGAGGGGAAAGGAAAGCAGATTGTGGAATCCTGGCAGCAAAGAGTTTTTCTTCGCTCACCATGTGGATTACACAGATCCGTATTAACGCTACGTTGTGGAGCTCCTTGATACATTACGAGTGTTTTCATTCAATCAAGACATTCTTCCATTTCACATCAACGGTTCCCATTATGCTTTTTGACTGTGTCCATACTATCTCGATATCGTCTTTCACGGTAAACTGTTCTTTCTCTGATCGGACATGTGCGCCACGTTGCCTTTCTCATTCCAACGCGCTGCATCACGCTGTTTTCTTGTGTTATGCGACTTAATGGAGAATTTTTTCCAGCTTGCAACTGCAGAATTCGCATTCCTATTATCCCTCACAGAGGTGACGAAAACCGCCAAGGCATCCGCGACCGCGGCGGAGTTTTTGATCGTAGAGGCTTTCACGGTCCACAATTTATGATTCTTGTTATTCAGGGGGTATGCCCCGCGGGCCGTTGGTGACGGTGAACTTCGAACAATACTGTCGATCCATAATTTCCATTATGAATTAGCAGTTAATTAATAAGTGGAAATCCTCCCAATTGCCTTGCTAGACAAATCGAAATATTTGATAACAGTTCATTCGAATAAATGCTCATTTATTTATTCGATATGCAAACAAGCTTGCACCTTTTAATCGGCAGATAGGGCATTGATAGGTTGTTGATGGGTCTAGAATTTCTTTTTTGATTGAAAAAGAATATGCCAGAGGTAATAAAACCAGAAAACATAATACTTCTTTACAAGAATCAAAGGAAACTATGAGAATCATACCAAACTATATACTTCAGGAACACAACCAACCAGCACCTGGTATATACCTATATTGCACAAAACGGAATTTCTTTTAGACGAACAATGAAAAAGAACAAAATAATACCTGTGCAGAACTTCCACCCGTTTGGCAAGCAAATATCCCCAACGTTATCAACGACTTTTCATCGCGTTGTAGCGTATCCAAGCACAACCCCGAATCCGGATTTCGCAACTGTAATTTCATCAATTAAACGCCCTACTCGAACACAATTAAGTTCCAAGAATATCAAAGAAATTTATATTTACTAGCAATAAATACGTCACCTAATATCGTTCACTCCTTGCGAATAAAATTTACTCAAATTCCCTTCATACGATATTATTCTTATTCCACCATCGACACTCGAAAAAACCGATGTAGAATTGCCTTTATTATACCTTCTGCATAAGATGGCGTTGCGTGAAGACTTGGTGCTTTAGCTAGCAATCGTTTGCAGCTACCAGATGGCTGTCTTTAGCTCACAAAGCTCGCAATGTGCAGCGATATCGGGCAGCTATAACCTGTATAAACACCCTCTCAAGAATGCCACCATAGAGAAAACATACCCGAAGAAATATAGAAATCAATCAATCCACTAACGGCCAATATCAAACGGCGAAAAGACTTACAGCTCCATACCCGGCGACATCTTCATCGGGTATAAACTTATTAGGGATAACGTTGTCGAGATACCACTTGAACGATTTGCATTTGAGTTTCTTCCGCAGTGCTTTCCGTTCAGACAGATCACCAACGTCTTTCGTCTGCAATTGGTTAGTTCACTGAGCCATTTGAAAGATACTTGCACGGTAAATATGAGCAGTGTGGTGCGCGGATACGATTAGTGGCTGACAATGGATCCATCAGGAATCAACTTTTCAGGAGGAGGAATTGCTGTTAGACGATGGCCCCTTTGCAAAACAAGGATCCCGAACTAAGCAAGAACCATCGTTGATCGATGAGTCCATAAGAGCAGTGATTGGTCAGAAGAGGACACTGACAAATAAATGAAGAAACTGTTCTATGGCGAGAACCTTATCGAGGAACCTGGACCTTGCACCACAGTACACTTGAATGATAACTTGAAGGGGGAATCGTGTAAGCAAACAATTCCCTGCAACCTTTAAGCACGAATAAAGATCTACCAACGTTCTCTTCATCTCAAAATTTGTGGTCAGTCTTAGAGAAATCTTTAGATTAACATGAAACAATATTAAACATGGTAGCGAGTAAAAATGAAGTGGACTCGTTTTTATTTTGTTGTCTTCAATCAAGAATACCCCCACCGACACATTCGTCACTTGTGTGCCATAGAATCAAGTCGCCCTCGGCTATTTCTTTAAGTAGAAATTTACAGGGAATATATAACAAAGAAACCTTAAGATCTGGTCGATGTAGATAGTAAAGCCGCTTGTAATCGTCCATCCATACTTCCGCCAATCTTTTCGAGTTTGTACCATGAACATCCAAATTCCCACCAGGACCAGTCATGTTGTAAGGATGTCCTGCACGGAAAATATGGCCTACATGAGAGCATGGTATAAACTCGATACTTCCTCCACACATCCACACCTATAAAAATAATACCATATTTCCTCGTCTATAATCCAGATGGTTACAGCCTTCCAGCTTTATAAAAAATCTATGTTTGATAGAGGCTTTGCAGAGACAAGGAACGACGATCGAGTTGGGAAGACGGGAAGTGAGAGGAGATCCATTACAACTGTGATCAACAAAAGAAAATATTAGAAAGGACGACGAACGAGTTATGGAAAATCGTTACTAACATGCAGGGTTCTTTCTTTACTGAAAAATAAGCCTTTTTCATTCACTTGGCAGAATAAATGAGTTCCTACGTTTCGTTATCGTTTAGGTGCAATCGAACACGAGCAGACTGGCTCGAAAATGGAATCTTCTAATTCAGAATGCAAACACGAAATGGAATTGCCCACTGAATTATAAAAAAAGAATACGCAGCCAACCATCGATGAACTAAACCGATTTCACTATCGATTGGTGATCACGGTGAATGCTGAGCCTAAAACTACTGCGTCCTATCCTCTCAAACCGAAGATCAGGCAACATAAGGCATGACCGATCAAGACCAAACCACATGCTACAAATACTGCCAAGTAGACCACGATGACAACAGCGTACATAAATTACTGCTTCCTAACAGACTTCCACACTGATCGACGGCAAAAAGCAAAAACAAGACGCTAGGAAAACTGCAGTGCACAGCAATTATTCAGTACAATCGAAGACTTTAAGTTACATTCATAAAATCTCCAAAAATCATCACTAACATATGCTCCAGTCTAAATGCTACTTCCGTTCATGTAAACACTATACTGCTATTAAAGATGTGCAAAAAACCTTAAATGAAGCTTATGTTGTATAGATATCCTAAAATTGTATAGAAATCCTTGAACGAAAGAAGCAAACTTACAAAAAATATTCAACAACACAGTGCAATGTCACATTAGTGCAACCGATATCAAGCAATCACCCGTTAGCCGAAAAAGCTTCAGAAGTCGTAGTGCCATAGAGCATAAAAACTTGACCAAGACCTTAAAGGCTATCAAGATATAGATGCAGTGAGGACTATCATTATAAAAGAGTAATACCCTGAACGATATTTCGAGGTTTTCACCACCCCAAATGTCCATACCAGGATCGTAGCCACCCACTTCTAGAAAATATTCGCGATTCGCCGCCAATAAACCACCGGCCATCGTCGGAGACCTAAAATATACATTCGTATTTTACTTTAAAAGAATATATAAAGATCATTCCAAAGAAATTATTTTTATGTGCTTTTATATTGCGAGGCGCATCGTAGTAAGGTTTTACACGTAAAAGCATACATGCTTGTATGACGAGTTCACCCCGGTAACTTCTTAGTTGATGTTGCAAAATACAGTGAAAATAACTTACATTATACAATCATAAGCCTTCAAGCAGAACTGTACAATTTAAAAGAAATTAAAGATATTTGAAGACGTCTAACAAATGCATTTTTGAAGCAGTCAGATGGCAAAAATTTTTTGCAGAAAACTTTTAAGATTAATCGTTTCAATCAAAAATGCATTATTACGCATATTTTCTTACCTTCTTGGTAATTTATAAACGCAAAGTGAGCCATATGGGCAAACTGAAGAGTCGAACAGAGCGAACTTATATCCTGACAACCGCACTGGATTTGTCCTTATATGATTTGAACAAAGCTTACCCATGCATCCACACTCATTCTAGGCAGCTATAAAATGCAAAAAAATGTAATGTGGAAATGCCAAGCTTCGTTGAATGCTTTCGAAATATACTGCAGACAAAAAGGCCGTAAAAGTTACAATTTCGAAACAATTTACGGGGATTTACCGGGGGTAATATGCTCTATGAGACCATTATACAACAACAAAAAAAATTTAATATTAATTTAAACATTCAAGTTCATTTGAACAATAAGTTGGTCAATTAAATAAACGATAGAAATATGATAATGATACCTCATGAAGTGCTGAGTGCATTTTATAAAAAAAGTAAAACATCAACAAACACCTGACTGGTTCGATTGCGGAATTCCTTCGATCCCGTTCCGCTTTACTAATCGAATCCCAACGGAAATGAAGACTCCACCAAAATCCACCCACCGCATTTACAGTGCCATCTCCCGAATACTGCATAGTTTCCGCTGATATATAATCGATTATTGGACACAGCACCGCGGATCGCTTTTCTTTTATACGTGCTAGTAGAGGTTCTAACCTGTAGAATTTAAGAAGTAAAATAATATAAAAACAGTGGGAAAGAGGCGGCGAGAGGGGAAGAAGAGAGGGGGGGGAGTTGAGTAATTAATTGGCTGCTCAAGGTGAGAGATATAGGTAGGCATTGCCCCTTTCATGTGAATTACAATGAGCTTGAAAGCAAAACGTTAGCAATGCTATCGTAGGTGCTTATTGATCCCTTGTAAATATAAACTATGAAATACTGTTAAGATGTGAAAAATATTACAGTACCCATTTAAAATATTACAGTACTCTTGTACAATCCCTCAACGATCTCAAAAGTTGCAATCAAAGGCCAGCCGATTATAACGATCTTACTAGGCATGCGATATTAAAATAAAATGGAGTTGAACTTAAACTTATCAGCTACTAGGTCCCATAATAATACTTCAAAAACATTTTTAAATTAATTTGCCAAATAAATTCTAGTGAAAGGGCAAAATTCACCTATAAATTTCAATTTACATTTTAATACATTTATATACCAACTACCAAGCCTGTGAATACCTTATTTTAAAAAAGGTAAAAGAAAAAGAAAGAGCAAAGTCAGTTGATGATCGATGCAAGTGATCTCTTCTACACCTTCTATCTCACTTTCGCAACCAATTCATCAAAATGCAAAAATTTCTGGTAATTGGTCTCTAAACTTTATAAACGGTTGATGGCAATCAGTGCCGTAACAACAAACAGGGAACACTAACCATCCTTCGTTGGCCTCACAATGTGAATCGAGGAAGACGATCACCTCCCCGGTGGCCTCATGCGCACCAGCCAATTTGGCTCGGATCAGGCCATGTCGTTCCTTCTTTCGAATCAGCTTCACTATACCTCCGAAGCGCTTTATATATTCGTCTAATTTTCCTTTCAGTTCCTCTAAATAAACAATATTCATATTAGCAAAGTGAATTCCTCCAAAAAAAGGTACTAAAATTGTTTAGAAAATTCAATGAAAGCCGGAGGCATTACTCCATCAGCGTTTCTAAAAATGTGCCTCTGGCTGAATGGCATCAACTTAAAGCCTAGGCGCATGAATAGACTTGAACATAGCAGTGTGCTTAACATATTTTTGCGCTTGAAAATTAACTAGACATCTGTAAAGATGGCATTCGTTGGTGGCGCAAATGTCGCACAATCAACCAAAGCACTCAATCATTGAAAGCTTCGAATTTCGGAGAGTTCGTGGAATTGAAGCAAATTTCAGAAAAACTGTCCATTGCCACTTTCACTGCTAGAAAGCGAAATCTCCACATAGATGACAATTATATCGCAAAAATTATTCATAAACTCGAAAGCGTTTTCAGATTGGAGGGCCAAGGAGGAGAAAGTTATGCTAGTATAATATGTGCCTATGATTATAGCATTCAAGTAACAAGTAATAAAGTTAATAAATCTAAACTGCTTGTAACATATCTGCTATGAAGTTGATGAAATTCAGACACTAAAAGATTACGCCGATGAATTGTACTCCCTTAAGAAGGGCCAACGGTTACATGAAGACCTACAAAATCATACATTGAAAGTAACAAACAGGAAAGCGCGACAATAAGATCCGCATAATGCGCGTTTTTATACTCCCGTTTGCCTTAAGAAAGCAATGAAACACACAGTTCATCAAAAAAAAATGTAACCTCTTTGACTGAAATCATCAAGAAGAATGACTTCATGTAACAAGTGTAGTGGTGATCGATTCACAACCGAATGTACAGTTCGAAGTAGAGGAGTCCATGCCTCATCCGTAAATATAATCACCACCGATGCAGTTGGTAGATCCTCATCGTAATGCACCGATCGACATTCCGCATGTCGTGTATCCGGTATACTCCTATCCATCGATAATTTATCACTATAAAATGCGATATTTGAATAAGCGTCAATATCATTCAATAAACCTCAAATACACATAACTTTAAATGAAGCAATCTCACTCCTCAGGTTATTTTTCAATTCGTTGAGAATTTTTCCTTCAAAATTCAAACATAAAAAACATTTTTGCATTTAAAAGAATCAATTTTTGTTCTCATAAGGTAAAAGATACTGAAATAAATGTTGCAACTTTAATAATGCCGCATGATATAATATTACAATTCAAAACTAAAATGAAACCAGCAATTCATTAATTTATGTATTCATTTATAAGAAGGTGGTCGATTATTTCTTGAATGCTGTTATCACTGCCCTATCATGCCGTTATCAATGTTTCTCAAAACTAGGCTTGTGGACGGCATGCAACTTGGAACGATAAGAGTCGCAAATAACTACTGTGTTGATTGGGTGGCTGATTTCATTTTAAAATATTTTTTTATTCCAAAATTAGATTCAATGAAAATTCGCCATATTCTTCGAAAAATTATTGATCGATGTTTCCCTCATTCTATGAGTTTATGGAAATTTCTGCTGATTTATATTACTCCCGCAAGCCATACTCCACCGCCTCATTGCGATGCGAGAAAGGCAATAGGTTCTGGAGGTTATACCAGCAGAGCTTTATGCCCTATCAGGTCCCTTCGTGCTGGAAAGGCTTCCAGTAGGTCACAAGGTGACGACAACGTGTCTAATCCTCAGTGATCATCCCGGCTAAGTGTTAAAAGGCAAACCGCGGCCATAGGGGCACCAGGGCTAGCAACCCGAACGCCACCGCACAAATCTTAATTGCTAAAAAACAGAGTAGAAGCGCGAATGGAACTCGACGGATCCGCGCCGACCGTTGGCGAATAGACGGATAGTCAGGTGGATCACGTTCCCCTCCTTCTATGAATTTATGCAAATTTCAGCATATTTGCATAAAACGATTTTTTCGTCAAAGATTTCAAGAACGGTCAACACCTTTAATATGTGAAGCTATTATTTTACTGGCAGTATATGCAACTTGTCGGTGTGATGGGCGAAACTCAAAAGCGCATTTCATGGCAGTTAATTGGCCATACTCCTCCACTCATTTTTTTTCTTGGTACGTCAGGAAACGATGGGATACAAAAGTCGTGTAATGCATCAGATATTCGATATGCTGTTCGTTTTTATTCTACTAAAAAGTCATTTAAAGTAATGAATGGCCAAGATGAAAATAATTGAAAGTTTACCTTGCCGCAACATTCATAAACCATTTTTTCATATCAGCCTTGCCTTTGTCCTTCTCTTTACCGGATAAATGCACAGCCGCTCCATTCTCGCCAGGACCTGAACGCTGCTTCGAGTAATCGGGTCTTTTATGGCGCATCTTAGGAGTAGATGGTTTCGGCCATGTTATTCCCTGAAACAGGCAACTTAAGCCTCATATCTCTCACTGTTTGAACGTTTGGAACTGTTTGGAACTGTTTGGAAATTCGAACAATTCTCGTCAAGATTTTCAGCTTTCGTACGTCCAATAGATCGACTACGCTCCCCTAAGGAAACCCTCGAAATTAGGAATTACACCTGAGAGGACGGAGGCAATTCAAATCGTTGACGGTTTCCTATCGTTCTCTTCTTTTCTCATGTCTTTCTTAACCGATCGCTGGGAGTTTACTATTATAGAGAGTCTTTTACTCTAAGATACAGTTGCAGTAACAATCTGCTATACGAAAAAATCTGATATTATTAGATAGAAAGAAAAGAGGAACGTTACCTCTTGTTGGGGCATTCTGTACCGTTGTGAGCCAGCCGGGTAAAAATAAAGAACTGTCGCTATGAGGATGGCCACCAAGATCAAGTTTAAGACACTCTCCTTGCGCCTTGGTAAAATATAACGCACAGGACGGAAACATGTCATCCTCCCCCGGGCTGAAAATACCCTTCATAGAGAAATTGGTTCCCATCGAACGAAAGGAAAGGTGACGATAATTTTTCAATTTCCTAGAGTGAACATCCAATAAAAACAACAAAGAGGAGCATCGGAAACGCAAAGTCCTTCGAATCTATCATGCATGAAACAAAACACCTTCGCTTCCTACCAACCAAATACTAGCAAGAAAAATGCAGTGAATTAATAGCTAATTTTAGTACAAACATCCCCACCTCCATATCTTCCCAATAAATAAATTCCAACTTTTGAGGCAAATAAACTAAACACAAACAAAAAACAACTAAACAAATAAACTGAAAACGCTAAATGCTTACTTGAAGCTTGGAAAAAACGCATAGAGTAACATGATTTTTAGTATGTTCTTCCCTACTTAGCGTCCAAGAAATCTGCTTCCCACCCAAAGTGTTTTTGTTTGGACTGAGCCATTATTTTGCTTGGACTAGGACAATTTTTTCATGTCTTTTTTAAGCATTTTGCAAAGCGCATTAGGGACAAGCTATGCCGCTCTATATACGTCCCAGCCTATTCGGCAACTTAAACTTGGCAGTTATTGAACCTAAAATTATGGGATTTGGTGGCATAAACCTTACGGTGGTCTTTTATATCAATTTCCAGAAATTTCTAAATGAGTTTTAGCCACTTAAATAAACCTAAAAATTTACATACATTTTGCGACTAATCGAATCGCCAAATCTGTTGCAGATTTTCCCAAGCAGTCATTATGCATTAAATTTTGAATATATTATTGCGCTTTTATATTTTATTTTCTGGAAATCTACGATACTTGTTGGTCTAACGAGTGTGATTGGGAAAACACATGTTGTGCTAGCCTCTTTCATATACTTCAGTTGATTTTCCAAGAGATTAGAGTCATATGGGTACTTAAATTACCCAAAGAGATTGGGTCTATATGAGATAATTTGTAGACTTTTTTCGTTTCCCAAACATAAAACTCAACATATCCCTAAAATGTTTGCATGAAACATTGCTATCAAAGTTGGCGCTTTCATTTGCGTTTCTTGGGAAGAGAGAGGGGGACACACTAAAAGAATATTGTCAAAGGCTGTCAAAAAACTTTACCTTTTCAGTTCCGTTCTGTTGGATTTGCAAATTGTTCTAACACTAACCGTTGAGTTGTTATTAAAAATATGCTATATTGCCTCGACAACAAAGTCCTCTGGTTATCATCACATCCCTCTATGGATGAAGGCAAAAAAAATGAAAGAGAGGAGACCCTTCAATTATCCAATAATCGGGTCAGATGCAAATTCCTTTTAATAAAGAAACAAAATTTTCAACGATATCCCCCAAAATTTGAAACATTATAATCCATCAGAAAATTATAGTGATCATCGAAAATAGAAATACAATTGATAGATGAGTCTCCATTCGAAGTTAAACACTCACGTATCACAACATCGTCCAATTTAGGATCGAACACTGCTTTAAAAAAACACGAGAGTAATGAAACAGGAAAATGAAGGGAATAGGACCTGACTATTTGCGTTCTGTCAAGGTGAGTAAAAGATGGGACGGCTTTTGATTTAAACAAAAAAGTGTACAGTCTTGAAGGTGGGAATTGTTTCATAAATGCAGCAATGTGCAAACTGATAAAGCGTATCACATCAAATTAAACTCCGGGGGAGGGTACAAATTGCCCGTCGATTTGAAGGGCCCTTATTGAGAAGGACAACAGTTGCTTTATTGTGGGAGAGACAACTACTTTTCTGTTCAAATTGGAAGAGGGAATGGAGTAGTATTCGAAGTTCACGGTTGGAATATTAATATCGTTGATGCACTTAGTCGTTCTGCTAGTGAACTGCGGTTAAATCATCTCGGTTTGCATACTACTGCTGCTTTTAGGTATTGAGCGTCTATTCAAATGAATTGTAATTTACGAACGCTTAGTTCTTTCTTAATGTTCTTGCTGATACAACTTTTTTATGTTTTCCTATTTCGGGATGTTGAAATAAATGAATAAACAAACGAATACATAAATAAATAAGTAAATAAGTAAGTAAATAAATAAACAAATGAATAAATAAATAAATAAAAATGAATAAATAAATAAATAAATAACAAATAAACAAATAAATAAATAGATAGGAAGTGCTTTCTCTCTTGCCGTGAAGGTACTTCAGGTGGTATTAAAAGCATAAAAAACAAATTCAAAGCAATATTCCGATGTCCTACAGAACAATCATTTTATAAAGCATTACGATCTCAGCACAACGTATTGATTTGTTTAACGGTGTCGAAAGTAATTCTTGGCATAAGAACTTTTTCGACTCAAACATGTTTCCAAGACGATTGCAATGTTCCAGAAAATGATGGCACTGTAACTATTGGATAAGGGGTACTGCTGGATAAAGGGGTACTGTAAATGAACTGGTTTTATGTGTACGATAGCAGACCCAAAGACGATGGCGCTGTAAAGCAAATTAATGAGGTGCCGGAACAGGGATAGCCGAAATGACGAGTACCTCTCAAAAAATCCATTCAAAATTCCCCAACCAAAAAAGTCGCTTATTGTATGACTATGGGTGAAAGGATATCTAACGTGGCAACGTTTAAGCGTGCTAACTCAGCGAAATGCATTCACTGAACAATTAATGAATAATAATATTCGTAACTAATAATAATAAAATATTAGTAAGTAGTAATAAAAAGTAATAGTAAAATTAAATAAACCATCTGATAGTGAATAATAATTAGTGAATAAAAAACAAATATATAGCAATATCAGTTGATAAAAATTAAGTGGTTTTTTATTAAACCATTGAAGAGCAATTTAACCGAATAGAAAATTGGGAATTGGGCACTCAAAGAAAAATCGAGTGGGAGAGAAGTGGAATGAAGGGTCGAAACAATGAACAATGTAAACATTGGGTGACGTGTCAATGCCACATCAACATGGACGCAGCTAAAGATTAAATTATAATATTCGCATTTATTTGCACTTTTTATGGAGAAAAAAAAATTCATCCAAAATATTAAAATTTCGCAATTTGCATATCGATTTCGGTGGTAATTTAAATAAATAACTCAAATTTTAATGGTAAAGAAGCGTAAGGAAATTGCAATTATCGTGAGCTATGTGCTGAAAATAATCGAAGATTTTTGAGAACATTTGAGAAAATATTTGGGGAATGTCATCTGAAAAAATCGCCAAAATTTTCAACATCTCTAGCAATGGGCGAATAATTGTGGATCCGTGAGCAAATTGCTGTTAAAGCTTTCAGCATCTAATTTACCTGTGCAGGCAAATTAGCATCCACTTTATGCCTGCGTTACCCAAGAAATTACCTGTGCAGGTAAACTAGCATCCACTTTATGCCTGCGTTACTCAAGAAATTACCTGTGCAGGTAAACTAGCATCCACTTTATGCCTGCATCACTCAAGAAACATCTCTCCCCAAGTTGTTTGCTATGTTTGATTTTACATATCGGCTGGGTTCCTATGAGAGAGTCGACAATTGCGATGGATAAGTGAATCGACTGCCGTCGAATCGAGTGCTAAATGCCATAGATCTTATATATTCACCACAATAACCGACGCTTCGTATTCGAATTAAATTGCCGCAATGCCAATGAAAATTCCAATGAAAATTGACGACTGATGAAATATAAATTGTATTCAAGAATTTTATTCGATCGTTTATGCATATTTTTAAGTGAAAAAATGCAAATCAAAATGTTTTACGGTTACCATTCGTATGCTATCTAATATGGTGGCTAATATTTGTGTTAAATAACACTAGTTTGTGTTAAATATGACTGATTTGTGTTATGTTTTCGAAATATGTTCGTATTAAATTGTGCTAATTTAATATTCAAATATTAAATTAGTGATGTTGAATTGATGTTAAAAATCGTTCTTTTGTTAATTAATATTTTTGTGTTAAATAGACTCAATTAAAATATGATATATATTTAAAATAAACAATAAACATTAAAAAAGATGAGAGCATAAATAATGTAAAATGAGGAGAAAAACAATAAAATAAAAATAAAAAATAATAAAAATAAAATGGAAAAATATTTTATGGGAAAGCATCTAATGGATGCAAATATGTACCTCACAAATTAAACTCATTTAAATGTTTTATAATTTTCAACGAGCTTCAACTCTATATCGATAGATAGAATATTAGATGCATTGAGTTTAAGTAGTTGTTTTTGTGGAAATTCGTTGCAAATACCACATATTAGAAGCTATTCCCCTCGATTAGCGTGAAAATTTTGCTGAATTTCGATCATACCCGCAAATACCTGCATAATTTAGTGTTGGGAGCTATTTCAATGGGTTTAACATTAAATGAATATTGATCTACCTGTGATACCACTTCATAGTACGATCGCTTTGACCACTTATAACAAAATTATTGATTATCCTTTTCGATACTGTATTTATCATTTACGTTATTACCCTTTATCTTCTTTATTCCGTCTTACACCCATTCATTTGTTTTACTTTTATCGAAATTTCAGTTTCTATATTAGTATTAGTATTCTGTCCCAGTACTTTGTATTAGTATTACTGTTTTAGTGATCTTCAAATGTCATTCATATCGCTGCGGTAGGTCTAATATTAAACGCAGATCAAATAAATATTGCTCCACGCGTTAGCGATGCAGTGAACATCACTCAGATTTATCGATTATCATTCATCATCGCTTATGTGTCTTATTTCACTTCTTTCGACTATATAGTTTAATTCACGTTAACTTATACTATTTATTTAACTTCACTGATATATTCTAAGTGTCCCTTAGTTTTCATACAAAAATGTTCTATTATACCGTTTTTCAGCTTTGATTTTCTTTTACTATTTAGGACTACGGTGATGAGGTTAGTGTTATCGTATACAACTTTTATATTTAATACTATTTTTCTTAATTTCTCTTTTTCATTTATTCAAATAAGAGTTCCCTTTTCCATTCATTTCTACATTTATCTACCCTTGATTAAGCTGTCTGTATAGCTTCTTGTACCAATAGGGTTATGAATATTGTTCTGACGGTGGCCCGCGGCTAACTTTCTGATTCGTGTTATGCGTTCTTCTATGGACTTTTGAGTAATATATTTACTCGTCAAAAATTTTTCTGATTTATATTATGAGTTTATTGTTTTAGTTGATGCATAAGATAATCGCCTTTCCTAAAGTCGATTTAAGGAGCAATGATGAAAAAAAAAACTCAGAAATTTTTTAATTTATTTCGCAAATTTGTCGATATTCCACCAAAAATGTATATTTACGCTTGGCAAAAATTGGTCAAAATTGCACAGCATTTTCTTCCAGCTCAACGAAACAATTCAGTTAGCTGAGGTATTCGCCCACTTGTTCATTCAATCTTATTCTCTTGCGTATATTAAGTTTGGTTTGGTTATGGAGATGATTTTCGTTATTTCTATGAGCCTATAGAGAGTCTTTGTTGGCATGCATTAATTTATTTCATTTCCTGCTTATGTAGGCTGTCGTCAAATCGGTCATATATTGTTTTTGCAAAAATATGGCGAAACGAGCCATAAGAAAGAGCAAGTTGCTCTCATAAATATTCCACTTGTTTGACCATTTATTCTCAGCTGTCAATAAATAACTTTCAGCTGTCAATAAATAATAAAAAAAAAACATCATTACTACGCGTATCAAAAGAGTTCATCATGAGAATGCTATATTAAGAAAGTGATATAATTATGAAAAAATGGCAAAAAATTTTTAAGTGAAAACTATTGGCAAAAAAATTCTACCATTAAAAAAATGTGATAATTTCCAGCCTTTTTGACGCTTTTCACTTTTTTCTAATGGTAGTAAAATTTTCAATGAGCAAAATCTATTCATTCTCAAAGAATTTTAAATAACGCACTGAATTTGAAATTTTTGAAATCGAACTTTTTTTGGAAATGAGTGGAATTTGCAAATTTCCATGGTGTATTTTTTTCCAAAATAAAACAGCCATCACCGTCGCTCTAGAAGTTCGTGTATCCTCAAACAAATTCTCAACAAGGAATACCGCTAATATTGATTATAGGGGTCTAAGGACTGAGGACAATAAGGACTAATACTTTTTCACTGGTAGGAAAGAAATATAGAGGTTTAAATAATGTTAAAAATCTATCGAAAAGTAAGTCTTAGATAACATGTTGCACTTAAGATGCTTTTAATCGATTCGATAAAGAATTTTTACTCATTTAATTGCGATATTCCTTATAAAATTGAATAATTTAGTCATCGAAAAATTGCAATTATTATGAGCGATCAACGAGAATTGACTTCATCACGAAAATTTATCACTATAGCTAATGAGAATATAGTCAGTTACCAGAATACGTTTTCATATTGAGTTAAGAGTGTACAACCAACGAGTACCTCTCTAATATGCAAATAAGCATCTAAAGGAATCTGAATATAGATGAACTAAATGAAACACTCTTAATGACTAAAAATTATTTATTTTTATATTTAAGCAAAGTGAGTGTGCAAGTTTTAATCGCATATGTAAAATAAGATATGCTCTACATATTGCTCGTTGGAATTTTACTGCACTATTTTAAATGCGTTCGTTTCGAATAAGGGAGTGAGAGTTATTAGAAGATGAACAAAAATGCATAGGAAATTTTTTGTTTGATTAGAAATTAGTGATAAGGAGTATGGAAAAGTTGAAGCTTGGAGGGATTAAAGAAGAGAATATAGGACCGCTTCCGATCACCATTCTCCACTGATATACGTTTCTCAAAATAATAGTGCTTTCATCTCTGATGTCTACTTTAAAATTATTATTACTTATGAAAAATTTTTAGCGACATATATATTTTTTGCAATAGTATTTATAACGAAGCTTAAGAGTTTACATAGCGTAAACGTATGATAGTGGTAAGCTTTCTAATTGGTTGTACGAAATACACAGGGCACGGCCTCAGAAGCTAATTGTGATTCGGGCAGCCATGAGGAGGAGCCAACGATGAGGAAGGCGGAGTTAGCGGATCATCGGAATCGATACCCTAGAAAGTGCTGTTTGAAGCGTCACTGAAGCTCAGCCCCTCACATGCTTATCGTCTATTTCTATTTGCTATTTCTTCATCAAGCAGGTGAGAGCAACTTTTTTATGCTTGTTCACTTTATTGCTTATATAAATCTTGTACAGTAATATCGACTAACCTTCTCCTTGTATGTCTTCTTTTTCTTTTCTCTTTGCAACTTAACTCTCTTTTAACTCGCTTATCCCACCCCATTCTCCCCCTCTATCCTGCCTCTTCTTATCCAGCAGATTTTTATCCTATCCCATGTGCTCGACTGCTGCACTAAAAGGGTTTTTATCTACCGTCACTGTAGAATATGGTTGAATAACTTGCTTGTTGAGCGACTGCTCTTTATTGTATTAAAGAATCCCTTAAGAAGGATTATTAGAAGTATTCACGTTGCTATTATTCTACTTCAGTGAAACTTTTGCTGTCATTTATGCGATAAAACAGTGATATTGCTTTATGCGAAACTTATATCCGTCGATTTAGTTGCTATGAAAAATTTGTTACTACGAAAAATATGTTGGTTGAAAAGACAGTCTATGATGGCTCAGTGCATAGAGCATCAGCGCGAAAATCTGAAAGCTTCCGGTTGTGATGTTGTCTGATATTGGCTATTTTTCCATTAGTCGCGATATATATACTATTGAAGCCTTAAAGAAAATTCGGTTTCTATCATAAATATCAGCGATTTAAGTTGATATTAATAGGCGGGTGGTCGGAGATGATATAGTCGAAGGTGCTAAGTGGGAATAGTACGGCTATCTCACTAATGCTTTCAATAAATTTGCTGAAGTGACAAATAACTAAGCGGAAATAACTGATGAATATCACAACTTTTCAGATAAAAATCATCTACTTTTGTGATTAGGAATGCCTTTGAAACTTTGAAATAGGTAGTGCTTCTCGAATATGGTAGTGATGACTTATATTTCCGATGTAAGCATTTGTATATTGATTATAGAGTGAGAGGCTTTTGATTCTAGAAGATATGCTTCTTATACATCGACAAGGAGCCATATATTTATATGGTCTTTGATGTAAATATTATGGTAAGCGTAGCTAAAGAAATATAAAATTCTTAGAGAATATTATAAAAATTCTAAAAATTTCTATTATGAATTTTTTATAACACTCTTCACATAAAGTTTAGGTGACAAAAAATTTGCATATATAATCCCTTAACGTTTTTCTTCCGATTTGTCGTTATTTTTAAATCTCAATTTTTTAGGATATCTCAACCCGACTCAATTGGATAGCCCTATAAGCTTAAGTGAACGATCACCCTAATTATTATTCTCAGAGAAGTGCTTTGATTAACGAAATAGTTGCAATATTTTGGCTGATGCAATTGTGATATTGCATCACTGACCAATGGTCAGCGACATTGCATCACTGCTATCGCTGGCATTGGCCACTGTGCAAATCCGTTACTTAGTCAAAAAATTTTTGAGGGAGTAAACTGTGAACGAATTACGACAGATACTATTTAATAAACGATGCCTGTGAACAAAATACTGCCTATTCTATTGCAATAAATAATAGTCGTCAATTCGAACGGACGAATTGGAAATAAGCTTTTGAGTTTGCGATTTCTGATGGATTTATGGGAAATGTAAGAAAAACAACAAGAACTGTAGCAAACAAAAAATACCTTGTGGGAAAGAAAGGTCTTCTTACCCAATATTTTTTAATATATGCAAATTTTATACTGCCTTTCAATTTCGCTCACACATTGAAGCATTTTTCCAGTTTTGCAATAAACGACAAAATTGAATTTCACTAAATAGCCAAAAGAAACGTCATTGAATTTACTTATCGTTTTGCAGTAGTGGTGAGATTTTTTGCCTCTTTGAGAGCACTAATCGAAGTGATTTTCTTTCTTTGAAAAAAAAAAACGAACGAACGAATTGGGAACGTGACAGCTTTAGTGCCATTGCATCACAACTTTCCATTTCAATCATTCACATTTTTCACCACAAATTCTTTACAACTTTTTTCTCTACCTAATTGTCATAGAAAAATGCAATTTTCCACAAAATCAAATATTTGAATTCAATAGTTTTCTCTCATTTTCCCCAATTAGTTCTAGAACTTTAATTTCATGTCATCTAATCGTTCAAACATAATACTTAATTTTCATTTTTCTATTCTTTTTCTCAATTTTTGAATTTTCCTTCTTATTATCTAATAGGCATCCTCTGAAAAAAAAGTTATGCCTCTCGCCAGCAACCACTGTTCTTGGTATTATAGTAAAATATCCTCCTTTCTTAAAAAAATAACAACCCACCTACGAAATACTTGAAATTTGTATTACTGGACTAACCTAAACTATGAATTAAAGTTTCTATGAAACATATCATGAGGGATCATCCGTTTCACGTTGGCATTAGTCGATGCATGGCTCATGAATACTATATAGTGAAGAGAGATCAAAATATATAAGTAACCGAGCACACGTACTTCATCTATTGCATTTCCTATTCGCATTTATTTTCATCCAATTTTTGGCACGCTAAGTTCGAGACTTTCGCATTCTAATTTTTCTTGTAATTTCAGTTGTAATGGAAAATTTATCGATTTTTTTCACTGCAGATTAAGAAAATAGCATTATAAACGTTCTCTCATTTCTTTCGTTGTTAAAATTCCTAACCATTACGAATGCATTCAATTGATAATATGCAAAGATATCAATAATAACTGGCCGATGAGCAGGAAAACACTGTTATTGATGAGATTGGAGAGTATAATACTAAATTTCACCTTATAGTTGGATTAATCCCGCTTATAGGAGCCTAATAACGCCATCTATAATCAGATGAGGTAGAGAGAAATTTTTTGATGAAAAGAATCTAATACTCCTAATTACATCTTTTAAGAGAACACCTCTACTTGCATTCATATAAAATTCTACTCTATTAAAAGCGGAATTTTGCCTTCAATAAGAGCCATAGATGAATACTGAAAAAACGCATAACAAAAGAAAGAGCGTTAACTCAGCGGGTGGTTAGCCCATTCTCATATTGAACGCATTCGTTATTGCGTTAAAAGATTCTATTCACAAGTAAATTTAATATTCAATTCGTTTCTTTCATACGTAAATTCTTCAAACTTTACTCACTTCTCACAACTCAATAAACAATCATTTCATTCCTCTAATAAAAATATATATCGCAAACAAATATTTGAAACTTCAGATGTTTTCAGTTATAATGACAATTTTAAATATATAATTTTATATGCATTAAATAGTGAAATTTTTATAATCGCATAAAACTGTATTATCAATCGTGTCTAATGCTTTTGCCAAAAATTTAAAGCCTTTACAATATCCTAGATATATGTGCATTTGTTTTTATGTGTGCAATTGTATGTGTGTTTGTGTCTTTGTATGTATTAGCTTAAAATCTGCGCATTGCATTAGCTATAAAATCTACGCAAGTAAAATTGGTATACTACATCAAGAATGGTACTCACGTTCGTTCGCGTTAAAATGAATTATGCACATAAAATACCCAAAAATCTGTGAATTAAATCTAGGCCTGAGATTTACGTAGAATTCGATAGAGTACGGGGCCTAATAGAAAATAAAACAACGCTCATATTACTTTAGCTTCTATGACGCCTTTTTTTGCGCAGAAGCAATGCTCACTGCTTTGCCATTGAGATTGTTCTGCACTTGAACAAAAGCAATTTTTTTCGAAAAGCTTTTTATCTACTATTATGAAGAAAGATGTGAATTTTTTCAAAAATAACTTTGAATAGAACGCCATCTGAGGTCTTAAATGTAACTAGATGGAAAAAAAATGGATTGTAGAAGTGAAGATATTATGCGTTTTTCAGGATATAGTCCGTTAAAGTAATTGGTTTTGCTGTTGTACCAACTGGTAAAGTGGTACAAGGGTGCTATACCAACTAGTAAAACCAATTAGTAAAAAAATTTAAAAAACAATGAAATCCTCCAGTGCAAGTGTTCGGTTGTGTAAAGCTACAGTTAGAGCATACGTGTCGATGACGCGAAAAAAAGAATTGACCGCCAAAGAACCCTTCGGGCGATGCGAATTCTATCGTAGCGTTGGCAAAGGCAATAGCTGTTGAACCCATCTGACGAAATAATGAAAACGCTGTTTTATTTTTATTTATTTATTTTTTTTTTGAGAGCTTTAATTCGATTTTGTTGCACATTTCCTATTTGTGAATATATAAAAAGTTTTGCTGAAATATCAAAGGAATAAAGAACTTAAAAAATTATAAACATCAAAAAGTTCATTTTAATCTACAACTTTTATCATTATTTCTCATTTTGTATCGCTTGAAGGCGATCATTGATTTTAAAGGTGACTATTTCCGCTTCTTTGGATGCCTTAGAGATTTGAAGTGAACGCTTTGTGAAGTGCCACTCATATATCGGCTAAATTTTTCGCTCGAATCCACTTCGACGATTCGTGTACTGCCGTATCGCTTTTGCGCTTTCCATCATCTAAATCATCTTTCCAAAAGTGAAGCAACTTCTCTTTATTTCTGCAAAGAGAAAAAAAAACTTTTAAGCAATCTATGCAAGNTTATTCGTGACCTTGCTATTATAATCGACTCTAAACTTCATTCGAGATCAGCTTTCCACTATTGCCGAAAAGTCGAAAATTGCAAACTGTGTTCTCTGCGCTTTATAGCACAGATGTAGTGAGGATTGCGGAAGTACCTCTATTTCTTACTGCCGACCCATGTTGGAATATTAAATTTTTTTAGTATTCCAACATGGGTCGGCAGTATGAAATAGAGGCATTATATCACTTTATTTTTGATTACCTAATTTTTCTTTCTAAATAGTACTGTTGGAACTTTCACATATACATCATTACATATTTCCTACGTTTTTCCTCAAGTGAAGAATCATTATTTCTATTGAATGCACTGTTGGAATTGGTTCCCATACTCTAAACATTTAGTGATGTCGACCAAAAACCATATGCAATTAAGTAGAGACAACATGCGGCGCAACCACTCGTATGTCGAATCCCATTAGCTGCCCGAATGGGAATAGGAAACTAGATGGATAGAAATGAGAGTGCTGAATCATAGTGTGCTGAAAAGTGCAGCATCCACAACGTCGAATTAAGAACAGCGTTTCACGAAAATATTGAGGACGTTTTATCCCAATCGTATTCGATAGATATCATTTGAATTTTTTTCAAAGATTTCCAAAAAAAAATTCTCTCACCTTATTGCATCATCATAATATGACCTAGGAAAAGCAATTATTAAACGGAAACGTAAATGTTCGACTCAGAATTTTTCAACTTGTTGTCCGATCTCTTAGCGTTTCGGCAGCATCTAAGATTGCAACACGAGGGATTATGTGTCTAAATTATAAAGTTCTCTCTAAAGGAGAAAAACAATTTGGAAAAATTTCAAAAGCAGCTAGCTGGCATGATATAAGCGCTTGCAATTTTGTCCGCCATACTAATTTTTATCATAAATTAACAACGAAAGCAGAAAATTACGCAAAACAAACTATTTATATTTCGAATGAATCTACCGTATAATTTCGAACCTACCGTGTAATTTCGGACCTACCGTATAATTGCGAGTTCGTATAATTCTCCTCTAAAAGATCTGTGCAATCTAACTGATCGAAAAAAAAATTGCTTGCACATTTTTTGACACCTTGAATTGTCTATGATTTCCTTAAGATTTGTTGAAACCTTTGCAAGTTCACTGGTTTCCTGCTGAAAGTAGTGGTTGTAAGACAAACATGCAAGCATTATTTCGCTGTAATAGGTAAATTTTTTGTTAAGAGGTTCAGAAAAGCAAAATGAAACAGATGTGGGTAAATAAGATAGGAAAGATGGGGGTAAAGAATGAAAGGGGAAATAAGGAAAGGACAAGAATCAAGAATAGTGGGGCGTGGTATAAATGCTAGAAAAATAAAAGCCTTTCGGAATGTGTGAGATCAACGATATGAATGAATGAGATCCTCCCTCCTGAGAGCTATCACATAACCCGTCGTAGATTTGGTGATGCTATGCGAGGATTAATGCCCGTCGCGACATCCCATGTAACAACGATGGAACCCAAAAAATTGCGGCGATTTACATAAACGATGCTATTCGTTTACTTCTACCATCTGATATTTTTCGTACACCTGCCCCTCCCTCCCCCTTCCTTTCCCAACCACGAAAAAATAATTACGCTGAAACATTGCGGAGCATTGTTCCTTAAAAAGCAATACCCCACTCATCAGCTATTTCAAAAATTTTATTGGTGTTCGATTTATGCAATTCCGTTTGATGGAATTTCGTGATGTATTTTAATAACGGTTCATTTGTTGCACTCATAATTTTTATGTTTAAAGTTGGAAAATTGTTCGACTGCGAAAATATGCTTGAAGAAGCATATATTGCGCTAATTTGTGTGGCACGTTTTCCATCGATTTATTCCATTTTAACAGCAATAACTTCTATGAAATATGACAAACGATAATGACATGAAAAACGATAAAAAATTGTTGAATTGCTGAATGGTCAGAATAGTTATTCGCAGAGGAACGAGGTGAATTTTTCGCTTAAAAAAAGAAAAAGAAAATGCAGGAAAATCGAAATAGTATTTTGAGGGGTGTCTTCGAAGCTGAACAATACAATTTATGAACTTGTTGCTATTCATATTAAGCGAATTTCCTTTGCACTAGGGCAAATATATATTCTAAGCAGCTAATGGAGAAAGTTGTTAGCATACGGATGATAATAGTAGAGTGTAGTGATAAGTTGAATGGTTGATAAGCTGGAACTGATAAAGCATTAGAACTCTTTTTATTATATTCTACTCTTGAAATATGCTCAAGTCTTATAGAGTAGTACAATATGAAGGAATAATGGTAAAGAATAGGCGCATTACTCTTCCTCGTTTCATCTTTTCTTTTAATTAGGAAAGATGCAGTCCAGTATCGTCACAACGGCGCTATGTTCATTCATTTCGATTTGCTAATGGAATTAACGAGCCGATATCTTCGTTACTGAATATTGTTTAGAACGTTCAAAATCGTATAGTGTATACATATTCACTCGTATGATTGAGTCAAAATATTTGCATAATCGATGAAATGCTTATGTTTGATGAACATCAAATATGGAAGTGACGAGTTTAGCACACCATTAAGATAGAACGAAGGTTGAAATTTTTTGTTTCGATTTCCGTTTTTCTCAGTTTATTTTCTTTTGATTAAATCTTCTAGAAATTTTTAATGCTCGAATGCATTCCTATAATGTGAAAATTAGATTGCGAAATGAGATGAGTTCGAATTTTTGTTGTCAAAAGTTTGCTACGACTTTATAGCAGATATTGCTCCTATATTAAAGACCTCAAACGATTTCTATGAATTATTTGTTCTCAATTAGCTAAGTAAATTTTCAGGCTTCTTTCAAGTTGTATTGTTGTGTTACTTTATAAGTTGTATTGCTGCTCACAGTATTGTTGTGGTGTTAATGTTTTTTGAGCTAGACCAGTGGAAGTGTTTGTGTTGACGCCTTATTCCACTTTAAGTAATGAAAGAAAGAAGTTTGAGGGATAAGCGTAGCAATGAATAGGGATCGCATTAGTCGTTTGTAATTTGCGTGGCCTCGCCGTAGCTTAAATAAACACCTCTAAGATATTTGTACAGTTGCGCTTGGTATGTATAAAGAATCGAGATAACCAAAACCGAAAACTTCAGCGAAATTTCCTCCCCTCCCCCCCCCCCCTATCCCCCTTCTTCCTTATTCCTATTTCCACCTTCGAAGCACAAAAGCTCCTCGTTATTAAGAGTCTGACGATCATTTGAGCGTTTTTTGAATTACTCGAATGCAGAGACAAACGGGTGAGGAAAGGGCAAGCAATATTAAGTTTTTTCTCATCCTTAAAAATGATTTCTCCAATATGATTATGCTCGGAATCCTTCCCCACCTGATTAAAGGAATTCTAGAATTTTGTCAATATTAATGAGATTCGAACATTCAAATACGTCGAATACAACATTATGACGATCCTCACTCTCAATTATGTGCATCTCGTAGCCACTAGCATTGTTATACTCACCGATTTGCAAAGCATATTGTTGCAACGTTTTTTAATTTCCTGTTTATGTGATCGGTTTCTTAATCAGAGAATCAGTAAAGACAGATTTGTAGATTTTTTGATGTGATTTACATTAGCTTATGAAATCGAGTGGTCTGTTGAGGTGAATTTGAAATAAGTGGAAAAGCGCATCGAAAAGCGGATATGTGCTTTTTGTACTCCCACCTCGTGACCAATTGGTTTCGTAAGTGATCAACAAACAACTGATATGAGTAATATCGCCTCGATTGCTCATGCAAATATTTCGCAATTGATTCGTCTTTTTTCGACTTGGCCGCTATAGAAGCGAAAAATCCAATCAAGGCAATGTGTATGCAAATTTTTCTGCTTTCTTTAATTAACCGTTTTTTTTCGACGTTGATGTATCAACAATTAATGTAGTATCGGAGAGGGGAGGTCATCCTATGCTCACCCAATTTCTAGAATTTCCTCGCTGAAAGAAGCGAATAAACCGAAACACCAATACACAAATATAACGTCTCAATTTTGAAAATAATTTTGCATAAATGCATAGAAATAAATATTGCACCAATTTCATTGGCTTGAATCCCCACTTCTACGTTATCCCGTTTTATTTTACTATTCAAAACGTAGTCTTCTTAACTTTTTTTCAGGATTCTTATCAATATAGTGAAGTTTGAAATAGATGTGATGTTATTTATGTGTGGAAATATTTCTTCATATCGTCTCATAAAATAGTAAATTCGCTTGGAAATGTGCTCTTTGTGGATTTGCGCTCTAAAATAGATTATATGCGGGCATATCCCATAAGTACGACGCGAGTCCCTCCCACTGCATTTTGGGTGCAACATTAGTACCCACAAAGAGGGAGGAGATTTCCTCTTCAAGTTGTTTACATTCGTGTGAGGTGTCACTTCATTTATGAGCTTTTGCATTGGCGAGAAAAGGACAGAATCCGTTCTCTCCACTAGAAAGTGTTATGAATTTGTGAGGCAGAAAAGTGCAATTAAATGAAGCTTGTTACGGGTGTATTTCTCAACGGTGCATCGTTTAAGACGTTGATTTGTGTTCCAAGATTGAAGTGTTTTACACTTGGGAATAGAGGTGATGCTGGAAGAGGCGAACTGCAGAATTTATCTCCTTCATGCGAACAAAGTTTTGCGCTATGTCATCGTCTGTAGTCACGTTTATTTTGCTATGCATCAATATTTCATTTCTTGAAGAGTTCATTTTGCCACTCGAAATGAAGAATCATGCTAAAGCAGCCAAAATGATAGGTGTTTTCCCAATTTGCTTAGCCTATCAAAATATGAAAAATAATGACTTTTATATTTGAATTCATGTAATTACTCGTTTAGATCTCCCATAAAAGATTCGTCTCTTTTTTTTTGTGATTTGACCGTTGTGAGGTTAAAAATTCGGCTAGAATAGAAAATTTACTAATACAGTCAGTAAATTTTTTTTCGAAAATGGTTGAACAATATGGAGGATGGTGTAAGACCATGGTTCTTTAGTAATTGTGACGCACCGAATTGGTGGGCGATGGCTGGCAGCAATGTGGCAAGAAGTTGGATGATATTGCACTTTCTGGATTTCTCATGATCATACACTAAATTATTCGTGCTGTCTTTTATATATCAAACAATTACTATAGGTTCTTACTTCTGCTTTTCAACAAAAAAAATGTTTCGGTAGAATGTAAGCAAATTTTCATTCTGGAGGTGTGACCCAATTGAAAAAGGTACTATCATTTTTCGGTTGACTCCGCTGCGTGTGTTCGTCTCATCGACGGATCAGGAATCCGGCTCAAGAAGGGACCTCACCGACCGGATCAGGAAGTATTACTCAAACAAAATTTCATGAGGCATCTTCAAAAGCAACCACAATTTTATCTATAAACACTTTGCCAAAACGAAACACCGCATAATTAATAAACGGTTTCATATCTGTCTCTATTAATTGGGGAACTAAGTTGGGGTAACTTAAAGCGAAGATGCGGAAGAAGACATATTTCATCGGCTGAGCACCTCATTTCTTCCAGTTTCTCTGCACTTGGCTCCGTTTTGCAAGACCTATTAAGGCTTGCGTCGATCCAAGTGCACATGTACCCATATGTGTATCCGTCCTCTCACCATCTCACCATTTGTTGAATGAAAAGATCGTGTTGCTGCAGTTGCGCAATAAAAACAGTTCAGAAATGAATTAAATATTGCGATCTGCAAGGTGATGCAACTAAAAGTAAGATTGTATTCACATATTGCACTCTACAGTAACTGCATGAATAGCCTAATAAATAACGAAACCATATTTTCGAAAACTGCTTATATGGGAATTTCCTTCCACATATGAATTTGCTTCGATATGAGGTGCTCAGTCTAAGTAAATCAAGCCAGAGTGATAAGAAACAACAAATGGTAAGAGACGATGTTGAGGGCATTCTCCTCGTATCGTACCCTCATTTAACTGCTTCTATGCTATCTTCAATCTTTACAGAACCTACCCTCATTTATGGATCTTCGAAGAAAATTTTTGAAATGCTCCTAAGTCGCCTATTTTTCAAATAATTATCACATTACTTCATCTGTTCCAGGGGGGGTGGACGAATGGGAGATATCTCTCAAGCTGTATCCGTGCTTCATCTTTCTTTAATTTCTAAAAATTAAAATTTCAGAAAGCGAACAGAATTTAATTCGTCTCTATCGTCATCTTCTAAAGGATTATGAAAGTGATGTACGTCCGTCGATTCGACACGATTTACCAATCAATGTCACTTTTTCGTTCTCGTTAACGCAGATTATTGATGTTGTGAGTGTTTTTGTTTTTCGTAGTGAATTGTTCAAACTTGATCAGTATTAGGCTAATGATGCAAACAATGTGGACGCTTAGCTTCTTTCGCAGTTGGTTTCTCTCACCAGTAGGATCTTTGCGCAATATTTCGGTTGTAAACGAGTAAATGAATAGGAAGGCCGGTGTCCGGTAATATTCAGGTTGTAAAAGAGTACATAAACATAAGGGTGGTATCTAGTGAGCTTTTCTTCAATCGTTCTCTTCAACGCCTAGAGCATTTTAGTAATACCACCTTCCCCGTCTCTCCTATAGGTAGCACTGTGGTGGCAAATTAACTAGTGTTTTATTTAGGTGTGAATAATCAGATATTTACAGGAATTTCACTCAAAAATGAACTTATGCATCGAGATAAATATTTAGAACGGCATACTCATTAAAGATCGGTGAAACATTTTTGGCATGAATGCCAGAGGTAAAGCGTTTGCCTTGAGCTAGTGGAAGATTTCTAATGCAAAAATTGCAAGCTAGTGCAATGTTTCGATGTGAATTTTGCAAATATTTGTGTCGTTTTGATTGATTGCAATCGATTCAAAATGTCGATTAGTGCAAAGATTGAATTGTTTTTGGTGAAGGAATTATATTTGAGCTTTTAAATGTTTATTACTCTTTTTTTCTAGTAAGCTTCCTTTCTTTGTTGTAACCATAATACGTAATTTCTATTGAGAAATGGCAAGTATTTGAAGATTTGCTTTTATTTGCACATAATGCCTGAAATAATACCTTTTTCAGGATGAAAGAAACCAAATAATAACAACGAATGCATGGATTCGTCAAAATTGGGTCGACTATAAATTAGTATGGGATCCGGCTGAGTTCGATAATGTGACGTTTATCCATATACCCTACGAGCGTATTTGGAGACCCGATGTGATTCTCTATAATAAGTAAGATTTCTTCAACTTTTCTAGATTGAACTTATTCGCCTTTGTTTGCTTTTCTGCGCAGTAATCGAAGATTACTGGCTACCATCTTTGGTGATTGTTGTCATTTTTTCAGTGTTGCAACTTGAGCATAGAATTGCAAATTGGGCATCTTTTCATCGGTTTTGTGCTCAGTGATCTTGTACCTGACCTTGCGCCGATATTCCATAGCATAGTCGGTGACCCTTGCGGCATTCGCTCACGATCGATTATACTTATCGATCTAGAAACCATTCTTTATTTAAGGTCACTTTTATGGGGCGATATGTTTTCCCATGAAAACACACATGGAGGTTTAAAATAGATGCATTGATAGACGGCGAACCATGAACGTTATCAAAAATTAAACGGTCTTACGGACACAAATCCAGTAGAGATAAGTCGAGAAATGCCTGAGGGATAGGGTACAAGGAAACGATAATTCGGCTTTTAGGCGCATACTATCTACCCCACTCTTATCGCCTTGCAATGCAGCAATGAAGAGAAGATTTTAAGCTGAAATCTATCGTCATGAAGTTAGAAAGTCTTTATTAGGCTGTCGTTTCGATTAGCGGCTTCACCGTGCCCATTTATGCTGCAAAAAATATATAGAGTGGACTGAACAGTAGATGGTTTTCAATTTGCAAGGAGATTCTTCTCAAATAGGAGCGAAATGGTGGAGGAAGGTAGCAACCTTCTCATCATGTCTAGTCATGACAAGATACATTCGAATTGAAACTGAAACAATTAAGTCTGAACCTCATATCGAATTTCTTTGCAATAAATCGCTTATATAAAACTATTAGTCATAGTTACGGAAATTTCTGCATAATTCACGGATAATATTTCTCAACGACCACATGGAACATTTGATTTATTCGTGTTTACTTTTTGTGAAAATAAAAAAAAAATTCAATAAAGAAAATTAAAAGAATGGAAACAATAAATAAGAATTTTTCAGTTTTATTTATTTCTTTCATTCTTTTTAATTCATTGTTTTTTGTTACTACTATTTTCTCTCCTTTTATTCTTTCTTATTTTCAAGAAAAAAAAAGAAAATCCCACTATTGTGATCTTTTAAGTTTTTAAATCCGTAAAAAGCTCATATTTTACTTATTTAAAAGATGCGATTTTGCTAATACAGTAGTCTAAAGCAATTCACCTAATGCACACCGTTATACTTTATTAAAGAGGCAACATTCTCGGAAACTCGTTTTGAGTCTTTTTTATGCGTCGGGCTAATGCGTATATACGCAAGTGAGGTGTGATCGATTCTTTTTGAAGACACTCCAATGCTTCAAAGTGTTTTAGAGTTGAGCCGAGCAAATTGAAATAACGTTTTTTTTTGCACTCGATTTGCGTTGAAATTTGTTGCGAAGCATCAATTTATGTAGATCGAAGTCACAAAATATGCAAATTGTTTGGGTGAAGAGTTGTAAAATTTATGGAAAATATAGGTTAGACTCGTATGCAGAACTTCCTCTTGCGAAAGGGATAATTACTCGTTGAAATGTTCTTTTTTTTGGAAACAAAATGTTATAGGATGAGGATGAAACGAAATTCTTACGTCTTACCTAAGGTTCGATCAAATGGGTTCTTGTGAAAAAATAAATAAAAAGCGTAGTCACAAAAACGACTTATAAAAGCTTATAAAACGACAAGAGAAGATAAAGGATAGTTTTTCAGCGCAGATGCACATTATAAGGAGTCGGTGATGAGCACCGATGTGCTTGTCAACTTTCAAGGAAATGTTTCGTGGTCGGCGGCTGGTATATTCAAAAGTAGTTGCCCACTTGATGTACGATATTACCCTTTCGACTTTCAGGTAATTTTTCACCTCTCTTTTATGCTCCTCACCTTTTTTCGCCTTAAAATACACTCTTTCTATTGAGCTGTTTCAGATGATTTCAGCGACAGTGGATTCATCTAAATTAGTTGGTGTTGAAAATAAAACTATGAAACGGTGTTTTAAGTGGTTAATTACCAACATTTTTGATGCTCAAATTGCCGTTCATCACACGACCATCAGTATTCGTAAATCCTCAGTCGAGATATCTTCCATGTCCCTAATGAGTGTGGATTGCAAATTCCGACATTTTTTAAGGGGAAGGGGAAGTCGAAGAGTCAGCAATGCTTGAAAAGCAAAAACGAGGAGAACAGGCGAAGGGCGAGGAATGCGAACGTGAGCCTTCTTAGCTCAGTCGGTAGAGCATCAGACTTTTAATCTGAGGGTCGTGGGTTCGAGTCCCACAGAGGGCGCAAAATTTTCTCCTCGTTTCGTCCATACAGGCTCATACTACGACACGATTTCCTTTGAGTGGTTGCTGCAATTCCATGGTTCAATCCAGTTCAGGTGCCACTGAAATCCATCTGCTATTGAAAACAAATTCGATTCAGTTGAGATTTAACACAGGGTCGACTTAAATTGAACCCCAATGCGGAACAGTTTCAATCCGAAAATACTTTAAATTCATCTCAATGTAGGTGCATGCTCAATTCAGTTTCATCTCGTTCGATGTAGTTTAAGACGGGGAATCAGAAATGAATAACAATTAGCTTCCGTTGGGAAAGAGATTACAGTATTTCTGAAAGCGGTGGAAGTTCTTGCTCTCATACACATAAAACTCGCCACTGCAGGACAAACGGCTCCTGTAAATCACCCATTAAGTTATTGTTTTTTAAATATGGTGTTATATTGCTGCAACATCTTTTACGGTGATAAGTTTTTGAGTGTTGGATAGAAGATTGGAGGTGACATCGCAATTTCAACATTCAAAATGAAACATTCTGACGGTGGAATCAGATCGCGAAAAAAATGGCATTTACCATTTTAGTGATTATATAATATTGCGAGTCAAGGTTGAGAATATATTTGGTCGTCATTCTGTCACGCAGTGATAAATAATGACTTTGCGCTTAATATTATAGCATAAATGGCAAATGAGCTGGTGGGTGGGCGTAGGGGTGGGGGGAGGGGAGGGAGAATCTATCATCCGTTGCCTTTTCAAAAAGTGTAACATACAAGATCATTCGTTTCGCTCAAAATGAAACATCGATTTGTTCGTTTCCTTAGAGTCATTTCTCCTCGAATGTCATATATTTAATGCATTCCCTAAAGTGTCGTTGAAGAGAGACATTCACTTCCATATGCTGCTCATTGGTGTTGTTTATCTTTGCTACTTACTCATTTTTTCTTCAGAATTGCGTGTTGAAATTTGCATCATGGGCATATGATGGCACGAAAATTGACATCCTACTGAACTCGGAAAAGGGTAATGATGTTTGAATATATTCTTGTTCTCGGTCACATGCTATATGTAGGTGAGATCCAGTTCCACCCCTTCCCTCTCATTATCCGTTTTCGTAAAAAACGTTCTTGCAAATGGATTCTTTGCTATCTGTGAGGATATAATGTTCTTGTCAAATTGTGTAGTGCTCTTATCTTATAGCTAGAAGATGCCTATAACAGCTTCGTCCGCCACCCCCTCCTCTTACCTCCTACCTTCCAAGGTGATATGAAAGGGTGATGCATAGGCTTTCGAGTTTTGAGTTTTCAATTCGTTCAAGGATTGTTCTACTCACTGATAAGTTCTCCTTGAACACATACTTCAGTTTCCTTCTAAAGTTGCAGTTATGCTGTAAAGGTTATAAGATACTTTATGCGTTTATAAAGTGGCAATCCTTATGTGAATGTTTTTGGAGGCATCGCAAATACAAACCATTGGACAAGTGTAGAGGAAGTCTTCGACTGCTAATCTTGAAATTTTCAGGTGATGAAACTAATTTTATGACGAGTACTGAGTGGCATCTCAGTTTAATACGGTAAGTAGGTCTTTCTTTCATCACAGTAATTGAAGGCCTAATGTTTGTCAAACCGAGTTCCATGATTCCACACATTATTTCGACCTTGTCACTGAGAATCGATCAAAGGAAGGAGATAGAGAAAGTAGGAAGTTTTTACCCCAAGATCGATCACTACTGTATTTATTGAATGAAAGTACCCATTACTGAATCAAAGAAAGAGTTGAGGCAACTCATTTATTAAAGATATTTTTTAGCAGTGTTGCTGTATTAGAAATACCCCTCTCTAAGTACTCAGTATTTCAGTGCAGAGAAAAACTACATAATATATAGTTGCTGTCCGGAGCCGTATCCATTCGTCGATGTTCATATCAGTATTCAAAGAAGACCTATGTTTTACGTGAGTTTTCCACTTTTTTTACTTCATACAGTTATAATTGTAGGTAGCTCACTTACGGTTGCAGCTCGATTACAGTAAACCGGATAAAGCATCGTTTCATAGTTCGGTTATATAGTTAAATAATGCGCTTTTTGCAAATTTACATTTGAAAAGCAAATCAACAGATTTATTCCTTTCACTTGAGAATATTTATTTGTGCATGCAAGAAATGTGATTCAAAGTGCCGTCGATTTTGCCATTCTTTATGTAAACGCACTGGGTACTTTCTACGCAGTACACCTTTAACGAGTTTTTTTTCCTGCTTGAATATTGCCTCATCTGAAGAAGAGAAAAAATGTAACCAATTTCTGATATATGGCACTACAGACTGTTTGTATATTTTTATTAAAAACTTTTTTTCAGGTGTTCAATCTTATACTGCCTTGTGTTTTAATAAGCGCGATCGCTTTGCTAGGATTTTATATGCCTTCCGATTCCGGCGAGAAAGTCACTCTTGGTATTTGTTTAACTGTAATTGATTTCATACGTTTTAATATGAAACATAGTATATTGTTTTAAATAAAGCCCCTGGGGCTGTAATTCATACGGGATTTTCGAGAGCGAAAATTTACTCGAAAAGGAGAAATTATCACTTTTCTTAGGTTGCGGGAAGCTGCGTTTGCAGTGTATAACGTTTCGGCACTTGGAGATTATTTATTGCCTTGTGATCCACAATATGTGTGTGTGGATGGGGAGGGGAGGAGAAGGGGTAGAAAAGGAGTGGCTATTTACCACTTTAGAAATGGAATTGAAAGACGAGTTTAACAGAAACGTTGCGGTAACTTGCATGGAACTTTATCTCAGAAGAGGTTCTTTCGATGTACTGTGGTAATTTGTGTTTACAAAGTGAATAGGTAATTTGACTGCTTAAGAAGGTATGAATAAAGGCATGGATACATCTATGTGGAAGAAATCATTTCTGATATTTTATGTTTATATTATTATTTTTTATTATTTTAGGAATCACCTCGCTGCTTTCGACAACTGTTTTTCTGATGCTCGTAGCTGAAGGAATGCCACCCACCTCGGAGGCGCTTCCTCTTATCGGTGAGAAATTTTTCTGATTTACTTATTGTACTGTCATGCTTCGTTGATGATATTCTTCAATAGAATACCCTTCATAAAAGAACGTCGATGGAGTTGTCCATTCTCAAATTCCAAGAAATCATGAACTTATCTATACCTTTATTATCTATATCAATATCCATATTAACTTCTATACCAATATCTAAACTTACCAATGCCTATATTAGCTCTTTTGTTATCTAATTGATTAACGTTTTATAGTATAAAATATAGCAGAAGGGTTGGTGATCACTTATTTAATGGAAGATTATATATTCAAATTATGATGTCATCTTTCTTCCACGTTATATCACTTCTGAAGCGTTTTCCATTTCTCTAAGAATATGCTACTACGTTTGCGTTATGTGGAAGCTTAGGCTTGAGCTTAGGATTAGGCTTAGGGTTAAGCATACTTTATAGCCTATAACACCGACACTGCTCCCATTAGTTGCAAATATCATGAAAAGAAGCAGGATTCCGAGTCCGTAGAGCCTTAAGTTAACCTAAACGTCGTTAATGAAAGAGTGAGCTTACTAAAGAAACCTACAGTGAGAAGCTCAGGTTTGACATATCGGAAAAGCAATAATGCAAAGGAATACCCTGGAATATATTGAATAGTTTATGGAAGGCTTGATGAGACGATTGAAGTCATTGGAAGTTGCTTTAGTCTTTGTAAGATACGCAGCTGATCGCATTGCACAAGTTTTTCACTTTTGAAGTGCAAGTGTTCTAAGTTCATAAGAGTGATATATAGTAGTCACTTTTAGTGCTGTCGATCGTCGGGGATCGAACAAATCCCCTTCCTCATCGGGTCAACTATCATCGATGAATGATAGTTGACAATAATAGGTAACAATCGAAACATTGAATATATTTGCAGGAATCTATTATGGTGTTACAATTTTTATTGTTTCACTTGCGACCGCAATGACTGTTTTCACGGTAAGCTATTTATAGAATTGCTTTATAAACGTTGTTGCACATATTTCGATAGGTGTTTCGTTTCTTTTCATAGAGTAAATCGAAGGCTGTTGTCCAACTAGAAATTTTCTTTTATTTTCGAGTTAATTATTCCGGTTATATTTCTCGATTAATAAATAAAAATTCTTGGTCCTCTACTCTTGAAATATCAAATTGACGGTCCGTTTCATCTATAACGACTACTACTAACTGACTTGAGATGAAGATATTTTATATGAACATTTATAGTACTGATAGTATTATGTAAGCAATTCAGACGAATCAAAGCGGAGAAATTTTGTAGTTTTCCGCTTTGATGGATCATTCTTTTTTCTGTTTATTCCTGTTTGAATATCTGTGGCCTTTATATGAGGGTTATGTTCAGCTAAATGTGCACCATCATGGACAACATGGCAATCCAGTTCCTCCATTCGTACGCAAAATTGCCTTCAAGTTCCTTGCACGACTACTTTGCTTACGTATCGAGCATTATCATTCGATATCGAATCATGTCCACCATCTCTATCAGGTAATCAGTTCTTCTTTCCTACCTGTTGATATTCCCACTTAAGTTTGTCTTCTATAAGCCAACATTAAAACTTCGATATGATGTCTTTGCTTCGAGTATCGAATTTTTATATTTGATTTAGAGAAGAGTTACGAGAAAGGGAGTATAGGACTAAGGAAAATTTCAGGATATGTTTTGTTTCGCGAATTAAAACAATTTGGGCACTTGTTGGTCTGCCATATAAACACTCTTCTGCCAAATCCTTTGACAAAGAAAACATCAGTTTCGGGTATTACAACGACAGGAAAATTTAGAGAGCTTTTATTTGAACAAAAAAAAGACCTCATTGATGCATCAAGAGAACCAAAGGGGCTATAGGAAGATGAAGGAAGGGTATGAAGGAAAGCAAAAATTTGTTCCATTGAATTGAATTTCGTTATATTAGAAAGAATACGGTAAATACGACGAGCATCACGAGAAACCGATGATCTACGATAGTTGTGCTACTGTGGAGCAGATCCCTTTGGCAGGTGTACATTCGAAACTTTGCAATGGTAGTCCAGGAGCAAGCGCCATTAAAAGGGTATGTGCACATCTTGTTGTGTAATTATCGCTTTGTGTATTGTATTTTCATGTATAGAAATCCAGATCACTATTTTTCTAAGTTGCTGTGATCGATTAAAGTAAAAACTGCTATGAAATTAGCATCGATGAAAGAAACTACTCCAATAAGGCATCTTTGTGGCATAAGACGCCGAGGAGTGACATGAGGCGTTCGCAGGTTGTAAAGAGATAACACTGAGGTGAAAGTTCCATTGATCGCCGATGATAAATAATCTCAACGACGATTTACCTCCAGGAGATTTCTTGAGGTAATTTTATATCCGATCATAATCAACCTCAAACTTAACACTGTAGTAGAACGACTGTATAAGGCACAAAAGATGGATGAATTGTCTCTGCTGTTCCCCTCTATATATAGTTCTAGAATATAGTCCTGTCCATTAAAGAGTTTCTTTAATAATTAACAAAGTAATTTTCGAGTTACAGGTATCGTTTACAACCGACGCTAATGGTTCGGCGCATAGTGCTGGCTCACCAGATACGTTTGAAAGCGAGTTCTTGAGGGTATTGCATAGGGTACATGCAACTATTGCGAGGAACGAAATGCGACTCGCTGAAAACGATCGAAGGGATGCATCAAACCTCGAATGGCAACAGGTAACTGACCTTTTCAATTTTTTCCATGACTTGAGAGGGATACAGCTGTACTAAGTTGCTCGATGTATCTGATCCGGAATGTGTCTGATCCGGGATTCAATGCTCATAATGTAAGGCATGTCGAAAACTTATGATCGCTTTTAAAAATAACACTCATTTTTCAAACGTCGACTATTCGAACATTTGTCGTGCCCTATTCAAAAGAATTCAAATTTTCTCTGTTTTTTTTTTCTGTAAACTACGACATCTTTGGAGGGAATTGGGGTTTATTTCAAGAAAGAGAGGCATTCAAAGAAATAAAGATATGTACTGTCAACTTCACTTACAACATCTGTTGTATTGTCCAATGCAAAACCGCGCTGCATCTCCAAGCCTTTATCAGGGTCTGCTTAATTTTACAGGGATCGCACTCTGTTGTGATGAATTAAAAAATTAGAATTCCCTGATTCACGCCCAAAAACCGAAAGTATTCGGTTATTTCCTAGTGTTCCATTGTTGGAGGTCGGCTGGGAACGACCGGATAAGTCATGTCGCAGCTTGCGTCAAGAAACACGACGTTGAAGAGCGCATTTAAACATAATCTTCTTGAACAGATGCAGTTTTGGTGACCAGTAGTTTCTTCGAAGGTGAGAACAATAAGGAATATAGTGTTCTCATTTGTGACGACAGTGTCTTCTTCTAATAAACCTTAATATAAATTTTTAATTTTCTACCTGTGTTCGTTTCATTCTATAAGCAATGGTAAATATTGCAGGTGGCGCTTGTACTGGACAGGTTTCTGTTGATCGTATTCGTGTTTGGTACGGCGTGTGTCTCACTTGCGATAATCTATCAACGACAGCTGTGCCTCGGATGACCATCGAATCATCCTGCATTCACCGAGTGATTTCATTTCAACGCATAAAATGGCATTGTTCGTTTTCTGTTAAAATTTTTATTCAAAGCTTTTTCAATGAATTCAACACATCTCGGACACCTTTCATGAATCTATGCATAAAACTTGAAGATTCACGAACTTAATTAAGCTTAAGGCGGTCATTAGGTTTCCTTTGTAGGTACGACCTCGCAACTGCAGAGAACTTCGCGTACAAACGTTGCATAGAGCTGAAGTTTCAGCGCGCTTGCATATGTTGGTTGTGTTTGCCCCATAATGCTTACCTATGCATGTTTCTGCAGTTGCGTATTTCTGCGTATATGTCTGTGCATATGGCAACATATGTGTTGCATGTACTGCGTGCATGTGTGTTTATGTGTGTATGTCTGTGGTGGGTATGGTGTGTATGCTAAAAAAATCAGGATTTACGCTGGCAAAAGCCCCTCTAACTACGTAGAATAAATACAATCCTATCCGGAAGCATTTCATGTCTTAGGTCAAGAGTATTTCAGGTTTGTAACTTGCGTTCACCTTTTCTGCATCGCTTGAAGATATTAGCCATTGCGAGAGATTTTATGCTGAAAAATCTTGATAAAGCATATTAGCACTTTTACGAGTCAAATATATTTTAAGCGAATAAAAAACAATTTTTTTTGTTATTGTTATACGGGTGCCATATTATAGTAGCATATTATTTTCATATAGAGTTGAGATTATGAAAATTCAACTGTCAGCATCAGCAATCATTATTAAAAATTTACAAGTGAAAAGGAATTTTTATTCAATATTTATTAATAATTCAGCAATATTTCACTCGCCGAAATTTCTTCATCAATCTTGCAGCAAAGAGTCGTCGTTTTTATTCATTCGCTTAGTCTCAATCACCCATTGCGATCTTGCAAATTGTGTGCAGCAATTGATAACACCATGTTTATGGTATACGGCTTTTGGTATGTGAAGTTTAGAAAAAGTGTGCTGGCATCTTGAAAGCTTTTAGCCGAAATTTGTTGCAAGATCAAGTATTTTAATTTGCAATGCTGCTAAGATGCGAGGGACTTTCCTGGAAACAGGATGCCCTCAACTTCCGCCAATTTTTTTCTTTTCTTGGCTAAATGGGTGAAAGGATAGGCTATCCCCGGAACCTTAGCAGAACAAAGGAGGCCAAAGAAACCATCTTAAAAATATTGCCATAGGAAAATCGTTTGCAACGTTTCAAGAGTGAACGTAGATTTCTTCTGTTAAAGGTCAAAACTGATTATGCTTATCGTCCTTTTTGTTTTTACTCGTCACTGCCTCTAGTTCTTTGGTCTCCTGTCTAGTGAGGCAGTTTCAACCGGGTTGAAGCACTTCTGGGAGTCATTCAGATGGTATCATTGAGCTGGTTTTTAGTAACTAGGCTTATCCTTTGTTGCGCATTTACTATCATATGAAAACGTATTTAAGCAACAAGAGTTGATAAGTGTAAAGTTTTGCACAACGTGAATTTGCAGCGACTTCGTTCTACAATTAGATCGAAGGAAATGAACGAATTTAATTGCTCCCCTTCAGAGCTTGATTTGATAGGGTGGACGAGACAAGGCTCCGACGAGAAAATTGATGGATATCGAACATACCGAACCCGAGGTTGCATCGACGAACTGCAACGAACGTTACGACTGGAAGTTTGCGATGTCCCAATGATCAGGAGATCCGCAGCTTGAAGGACTCTCACTTGGCTTAATCTGGCTATCAGGATAATCGTTGAAATCCCGGACGTTCCTCACCATAAGACTCCTAAAAATCGTCTTCCTCATTCAGTGTCCTCTCCTAACATGCCTGAACTGTGCTGACCTCTGTGCCCCTACAGAAAGCAGCCCATTTTCCACTGTTGTTGAGCTTTACGCCAACTGAAAAGAGACATCGTGTCTTTTTAGGTACACCCAGGGGAAAGTTGCAATATAGCATCATGCGATTGTGGTGCAAAATAAGGAGAGCAAACTTATATAGACACGTTACAAAAATGCAGGCAATATTATTGAGAAAGTGCATTTAATAAAGAGGTTGCATTGAGTTTGCCCATAGAACTGAGGTTTTCTATGGATCTACCCGCCTCCCCCTGTCCNCCGATGTGCTTCTTTAAAATCCCACTCCTCAATGCAACATATATTCTCATTGCATTTGTCTTTTTTAATTTTTTATGCTTATTGCTTCAGTAATATTCTTCGAATATTTGCAATATTCTATCATCGATTTTTTGGTATATTTGCAGTACAATATTCCCCTTACTGACTCCTCTCAAGTTTTACAACACCTCTCACACTATTCATCTACAATTAGGATTGAAATTAAGCAGTAAAATTCCACTACAATCTTGTAAATAAAACATTTTACCAAGCGTCCAGTAGAGGTTTAGTATTTTTTCTCCAGCAGTCACTGAATCATTCGTTTTTTTTGAGTAATAAACACCTCTTAATATTGTTAAATGATTTGAAAGAAAAAAAAAGAAGGGAAAAAGCGTTGAACTGTTTATGATTGAATGAGTTTTATAATGATCGATGATCGATCGAACTTTATAATTAAAAAGACACAAAATTAGTGACTAAAGAGCACAGTGGTAGGGCAATTCTGAAGGACTAGAGCACAGTGGTAGAGCAGTTCTGAAAAAAGTGTTCAAAAATAACCATAAAGTATATCGTTTGGTCGATCATTTACAAATGTTGCCGTGAGGGATAAATATATGATGCAATGTTTATTGAACTGTTTACAATTGCCTCTTCTTCTCTGCGCACCCACAATTCTTCACTCACATATGTCACTGTTGCATTTGTTTTATACTTGTATGGTTGGTATATTCGTTTAGTAAATGTGTCTTGAACCTTTAACGATAGATCCTTTGGAATTTGTTTTTCTTTATTATTACTATCAATTAATCATTGTTAGTGGAATAATGTATAAGATTTTCATTTTTAAAAGATCGTAGAAATTTCAAACATTTTAAATTCATAAAATTACTAAAGAATGGCGATAATGAGTGAACTAAGCATATTTCGGCAAAATACCAAATTTTTTGAAAATTTTTCACACAGCTTTTTGTTAAGGAGTCATCAAGTAAGTGCTATTATCTCGTCCATTCTCATTTATCTCCTATACGTGAAAATCTGCCAATTGATGAATGAAATCGCATAGCTTTTAAGATATATTCAATTATTATTGATGCATTTAAATTTTATTGTATAGGCAAAATATTTTGGTTATCAAAAATTTCGATAGTCTCAATCAAATATTACATTTTTTAAAGGATTGCTAAGAGAGAGTTTTAATAGAAGCAATAATATTAGCGGAAAAGTGCTCGCACATCTAACAGATTAAAGTGTAATTCAAGCAATATGTGCCGTAATATGCGTTCATCGATGCGTGAGGAAATGATTGCAAGAAATCGAGTTCGAAAGCCAGCTGTTATCAAATAGAAAATTAGTGTGCAACTGAGAAAAGCGATTAACGCCTTCATTTAATAGTTTATATGCTGAAATTTTATATAGTTTTCAAATTGGAGCCATTTTCTAGCGATGTTTATTCTAAGTACGATTGCAATGTTTAAGAGCGCCTTATGAATTTTCGGACGCCAAACATTCAGGACGTTTGCGCCACTTAAGATTTTTTAAAATCGATGCAGTAAGGTTTTTCATTGTCGTCATTTGGTTTTGTTAACATTTAAATATCTGCTAATATTAATTTGTTGAATTTATGAAACTTTTGAGGAAAATTTATTGACGGTTCGATCATGCTGATTTTATCGGATCGCTCGTTTAACTCCACACGATGATATCCTACTTTTCCTTATTTTTGAAAGAGTTTAGTTCAGTCGCATGTTCAGCACTTTCTTCTTTAAAAAGAGTGCTGTGTTCTTATAGTGTATTATAAACTTTTTACATATTTTTTTATGGTTATTACTGTTTTCTGCATTCAATTTTGTCCAAAAAAATTCATTTATTGATAACTCGTCTTATCAACAGTGATTATTGATAGCATTATGAATTATCTAATGAGAGCGTTTAATAATGCAATAAATGACCTATATTTTTTTCGATATTAACAGCTAAAGGTACCATTTTATTGCCTTAGGGAGATTTCAGAAATGCTGATCACCTGGAAAATGCTATCATTGGAGACAGATGGAGATGCCCACTCCAACAGGTCGTCTCTTGCTCATCCTGTCTTTGAATCACAAGACACTAAAAATTCCCAGAAAATCTGCAAAAAAACTTAAAACCTCCATCTGTCCGCAATGATCCTTCCCTCATCACCTTCAATTGCCCACATCTAAATGAAACATCAATATTTTATTTGTGGAATTTTACTTATAATAGTAAAAATATTTTTATCTGAAGTAAGAGGATAAAAAAGATGATAAAAATTTTGTATATGTGAATGCAGCAATTGTCAATCTTAGAAGAACTGCTGTTCAATATTCTTTTTTAGATTTTGACAAATTCAAATGGATTCATTTATTTTCCGATTTTCGAATATTTATATTTCATTTGAAGTGCTATATAGTTATGCTAGGAATAATAAGCCTTTTCTTTTCACCACTATTTAATTAGCTATGTGAAAATTGAAAAAAAAGTTGCAAAAATTTCCCGCAAGTTTTGTGAAAAATTACAACATTAGCAAAACACGTTTTCATAGATAGGATTTCTTTTGAGTGAATTCGAGTGCATTTATGCAAGTTTATGAAATTATAAATGAAAAAAAAAAGAATTTCCAAGAATTGTTCAACACGATTTTCTAATAGTTATTCAAATGGGATAGTCTCGATAGGTAATTATAGCAAAATACATTTGCATCGTCATAGAAGTGATTAGGCGCTGCAAAATGTGGGCACCATTGGCATGCCCATATGATCAATGAGGTAATGAGAGCTCGTCTTATGGATGTTCGTTGGGCAAAACATAGCGATATTGTGGAAATGCTTTCCGACATTGAAAATTTTTGCTTGAATAAAGTTTCCTATAGTAATGTATATTAAAAGCGTTATTCCCATATTTTTCACTAGAAATCTACGCCAATAAATATTAACATCTTCCGCATTAAATAGGTTAATTAATATTTAAATATGCTGAAATTATATTCGCTATTTTTATTTTATTGCATTCTAACTCAATATGCTGGCATGTTTTTGCAGAAAATATTTTTAGTGTTGTACGCAAAGATATTAATAATTGATGAATATGCCTACAAAAAAATTTGCATATATAATTCGAACGGATAATGAAATTTGCTTCTCGAAAATGTTTTTTTTTTTCATCTAACTCATCTTCTTTCCGATCATTTTTAATTTTCAGAATGTAGAGCCTTGAATAGCAATGCCTTCACTTCATATAAATCCTACATATAGAGGATAATTCACTTTGAGATCCTCTTACAGGTTTGCTTAGAATTACTACAATTCGATTGGATTGGCGATAATTTGGGACTATGATTGAAGCAAGCAGTCTCGATAGTAGCATTCCACTTCTACACAATGCGCTCAGCCATGATGCTAAAATCAGCTCAAATAAACAACGCAGCAACACTAATGAAACGGTAAGTCATCGATTCATTTGCAGACAACGTCAATAAAATGGGTATCTTTTGTAGCGTAAGATATTCAAGTTAATTCAATGGATTATGCAACCTAGTATTGCACCAGATATAAATTTTCCGGTTTGCTTTCCATAAATTACCATCCCATAAGTCGCTTTCTATAACTTTTTATAAGATATGTAAAATAAATTAGCTGATAATGATGAGGCAGAAGTGGTCGTATTCTAATTTTATTCTATTTTGTTTAATTTTGAATGTAATTCTGATAGTACAAAGTGACTGCAACTTTATTCTAGTTTAGAATATAATATAGTAGAATGGAGTAGTAGTAATGGCAGGTCTCAAACAGTCTTGGAGCGATCCAAGGAAAGAAAAGCGGAACGAAACGAATAATGAAGTATATGGAAGATTTTTTTTTAGAAATTAAGTGAAAACAATTTTAGAAAATTGAAATTATATTGATTAAATTTAAAAGCATCTTTTTAGTGTTTTAATGAGGTTACTTGGAGAAAATTTTCCATAAAAGTTCTTCCAATCCTCACAATTTTTTCTTTAAAAAAATAATATCTGCCGTTGTTTTGCTTTGAGAATAAATATAAAAATTTTTCTCATCAATAGCAACTTTACTATTGTTATGGTCGAAAAACCACATCAGACACTCATCATATTCACTGTTGAAATATGCAAAGACGAAGTGTCTGGAGGAGGAACGTTGCACATCATTGAAAGGATGCTTACAATAAAATTTGAAGAGAACTTTCTTTATCATTGTTTCTATATTCCCATAGATGTCTCATATTCATCGCTGATTCTGTCAATAGTTCACTTTTATTGTTTGCTCTCTAAAGGGAAGCGATTTTATCGGAATTCCGATTGAGGTGTTTCCCTTATATTTTTCGTCGATATCATTCTGAATTTCTTATATTTCTATGATAACGTTTACTCAAATAGCATATATCAGTTAGTGATTGCTAGCAAGATTTTCTCTTTCATTAGCTTAAATATTTATTAATTCTTTGTAAAATTTAATCGCTCATCTATGCTCAAATTCCAACTTTTTATGTGCATGTTTGCTTCATTGCTTTTTTCGGTTTCGATTTCTTTGTAGACTTTTATAATATTTCAGTCAGTTCCGATTGATTTTGGCATAGTCGTTTATTTCTTCAACGATCGCCTTTTATATTTATGAAAAAAGTGGAAAAAAATTTTTCAAAATTTTCCCAAATGAAAATGAACGATTTCATCAAAAAGTCTTATAGGATACTTTATAGATTAGATCACATTCATTAGTCGTTGAGTGGTTAATCTCATCTGCAAATCGTTGTATTTAATCCGCTTTATGAATATTCATCTCCTTTTAAAGGTAATGATCTAGGCGGCTCATATAATCCATGCAAACTTTTACCAGTATTAACTTTTTTCAATGGTTGTATATTCAATTGTCAATTATGTTAATTAAATTTTCTAGTTTCTCGTAAATTCATTGCAGTTGTGATTATATGCTTTATCATTTTCTGTTCCGATGAAATTAGTTTATTTATAAAAAAATTAAGATTTTAAAGATATTACTAAAATAATGATATACTGATGGCTTAATATTCACAAGTTCTTATCTCAGCATTACTTCAGAGAGGGTTGTGCTTATATAGTACTATAAACAATCAGTATTTGTTTCAAATGTGCCTATCTGGCAGTTTCAAAGAAATACTTATCAAAACTGCAATCCACATACAATTTTTCGAATGGATTTATCAATTTCGCAGCGAATTACATTCATTTAAAAATGCATTAAAAATTGCATATGTTTATTGAGCATTGAATAATGTAATATTCTGCATTATTTATTAATGCAATACAACTTTGCATAAAAACTTCATAAAATGCAATATTTGACTACTGAACATATTGAAAAAAAGACAACCGATTTTTTTGCTTAAACAAGCTTAGTTTAATTTATAATACATTATTGCACCAGTTTCATTGTCGGTTAATAACGTATTAGTGTAGGTTTGTTTAAACTTTGTTATGTGTTTGTTTCATAGTTTCTTAATGAACTAGAAAAGTGAATTCTCTAAAAATAGGAGTAAAGTAAGTGACATTACATTTGCCATCTCAACGTTTCTTCGTTGTTGTTTTTATATTTCTATGAGCCGCCGTTACAAGAAGATCCCCTATTTAAAAATTGAATTGGTCGGTAATAGTCGTGCAGTTGACAACACAGTTTCGTCTATAATGCTGTCATAGCAGACTTCAGTCAGTGCAGCAATATTATAATCTGTTTTAAATGAGTATGGCACAAAAACAGCTCATCAACGATAGCAGAGGGATTGCTACCCCCTGCAATGTTCATATTGCCGATGCTTCTCCATACTACTTTATGTTCAGTTGAAAGCAGCGAGATTTTTTCAATCTTTTGGGTTGCTCTCCCTCTCCCCCTCTCATCCCCTCCCAATGAGTGAATAACGAAAGTCCACTGAAGGCGCTTCCTAGTGCCACACAACTCTTCCGATGTGATAGTACCGGTATAAGTGGCAAAGGGTATATGTTTATGTATATTTATATTAGTTCCGGCTGTGTGTTGAATGTATCTCATTTCAGCGATTCGCTTTGCCCGTGTTTGCACATATCATGAGGAGCAACGTTAGACCAAGTTCGTTCACAGTTATACTTATGACCACCTTTGCATTAATACTCACCTTCAAAATGTTCGGCAATCGTCAACTGCTTACAATACCTTCAGTTGCAAATAAATCGTTCTTAGTAAGTGCCATATATATTTTTCTTTTCTCATTTCGTGACAATAATCGAATTTCTCAAATTTCGTCGAGTTTATTTATTTTTCAATAATCAATGAAATAAGTTTGTTGAATGATTTTGTTTCAGTATTTGAATTCCTTATTAATATTCATCTTATTATTTAAGCTTTATGGGCGTAAAAATTTGCGAAACGCAATACCATTAGAGTTTTGAATGAATATTTCAATCCTATCATTATTATTATAACATATTGTGGTCACTTGAATATATTACTGAGAGGAGTTCATTATTTTTATGTGCTTCAAAATAATTGTCAACATGAAAAAATGGTAAAAAAAATTTTAAGTTAAAAAATTCTTGAGCAATAAAAAGAAATTTCCTAAATGAATCGTCATTTTGAAGAGCTCAATTGAAATCGAATATCTCTCTTCATTTAATGATTTATTATTATTACGACAAGCGTCTTATAACGGCAACGAAATTATCTTTGCTTCATATGATATCGCAGCACCTACATCGATGGGTCGATTGAAAATATTTCGTATCGAAAACTCATCCCACAATGGCTATATTAAATTTTATTCGGCCGATTATGAAGTTCGAGCTATTAACGGGTAATCTTTATTTGTATATTATCACTTTTAATTTGAATATTAGCATATTGAATACGACAATTTTTTACTCCACTTTTTGTTTGTCAGTGACATCGTTTAGGTGATATCCCACATCGACTGAGGAAATTAAGGGTTTTTTTGCATTCGATATGTTCAAACATTATCATTTTAAAAAAATGAACGGCTATTACGGTAGGTACTGTGATCGTATACAATATTGCTGTCGGAGTGAGCCAATGGGTAGTGAGCAAAAAACACCGAAACGATTGGTATGATGATTCTGTTCCACGAGGATTACGCTCTTCCTTTATAAGTCGACTAAATTGATGATGATTTTATGTACCAATGATGTATAGTACGCCTTCATGTATGACAACTTACACCAATGCAATTTCGTTCTTGAAACTGCTACATATCTGAATATTGCAAACATTGCGAATAATTGCAGATTCGAATGAAGTTCGATCATCGATCTATAATTATTAATCAAAATCCCTGCATTAAACAACTTTTTTCACTTCATTTCTCTTTAATGATCGTTGCTTTTGCCTAGATTGTTGACGAAAAAATCGATACTTGGCGGTTTGCCAATAAATGTTCCACTAGATGTTGATGAATTCGAGCATAAATGGCGTAATGGTCGTTTTATTAAATGTATTGGTTTGGATCTATCCAACAAATTGTTGGAACCAGTCATCGACAAGACGTTTGTCAAGAAGATGGTTGAATTTCGTGACTTCATTGAACATTACGACGCAACACCATTTTTATTTGGTGGAACGCTGTTAGGTTGGAGTTTATTGTATTTTATATTCACTACAATCTATCGGTTTTGTATGCGCCATCAAATTCTAGCATCCTGCGTTTTGATGCACTACTCAAATGGATGCAGATATTTGCAACAGTTAGCGAGGTTATGAAAATAGGTATTTTTGCATTACTTCTAATATATGGGAATAAACCGCAATAAAGAAATGATTATTTTAATTCCGATATCTTGGCAAATATTTTTCGAATAAATTTCAGGTTGGTATCGAGAATGCGCATTTATAAGAGATACAACCGATGTGGATTTTGCAATGAAATTCAACGAACTAGACGAAACGATGTTGAAAGATATGGAATATGCAAGAGCCTTTAAACTTTATTGGATTATTGGAAAGGTTATTACAGATGATTACACTTTTATGTGGTAATAATATAATGAAGACAAAAAGCAGAAATTTTGGTCTTTCAAATCATACTAATATAAAGATAGTAATGGCATCGTTTTCGCTAAGGATTTTCCAGTGTTACATGAAATAAAAACTAGCAAAACATAAGGCAAACATCCAGCGGTTTGATTCGATGACGCTGAAGCAGATGCTTCAGCAAAATACGTCTTGCTTTGGAATAATTCCTAATTGGCTAACACCTTTATCCTTATCCACCCCTCTCCCCCTTCCCAGACTTTTAGAAAAGAATTTAGTGCTACAATTGTTGCTGTCATAAAATCCCTTCAAAGGACAGCTATTTTCTAGAGCGATCGTTCATATGATGAACATATTGATGCATTTGATGTGCGTCTTAATCAATGAACTGTAATCATTGAAAGAAATCAATTGTTGCCAGCCGGCAATAATAACGCAATTTCTAGATAAACGACTCTCTTGAGGTGAGTGTATATGCGAATTCGATCAAAATCGATTTATTCGTTGTATATCGCGATGAAAAGAACGATTGGGTCGGTGGAATGATTGTTCCTAAAAAGGAGAAACTTAAATGGATTTATCCAGCAATCAATGATCTTTGTGTTGGTGATCTTCATGGTGAACTTTTTAATGTTCCATGCAATGTGGAAAAAATTCTCGAGGTAAGTGAAATTTCATCCTTCTTTTGAATCGTCGTTTCTTGAATTAATCTGAAAGTGGTGTACTAAAGACATCATTTTCGTCCGCTGCTGCTTACTGAAGGAGATAAATGTTCACTTGAGTGTTTCTTTTGCCAGAAAGATTTAAAAAATAAACACTATATCACAATTAGTATTATTATTTACTCATCATTCCTCTACTTTCTATTTAATTCAGCTCTACTTTGTTCGCTGCTAATGGGAAATGACTTTTGGAATATGTTTATCCATGAAGATGGCTTTTCCAGGCAAATTATCTACGGGATATTTTAAGGGCAAAATACAATTATCTCATTTTTGATGATGTTTTCGCTAAAGTTGAGTTCATAAAAAAATACCACCTAGCATTAGAAATTTCCGTCTAAATGAAGCGATGTATCCGTTTCCAAACGAGAAAGGCATCCAGATAAAACAAAAATAAGTTAATTATAGTCGCAATTAAAATAGCTCACTTAAAAATAACTCCTATTCGAACGCTCAGTAGCTTTCAAAAGTTTTATATATTTGAAGTTTTAATTGTTCCTTCAATTTCTAGTTGAAATTTTGCTATTAGTAATATCCAGCAATAAACAATACAAGAAATAAAATTTATTCGATGGATTTCTTTCATTACGAATACGAATTTTCGAATTCGCTAAAATTTGGATTTTTTTCAATAATTTTTGAACTCATCTTCAATAAGCGGTACGTGAATTATCCTCGTCCTTTTTTGGTGCTCAATTTGCATTTATTAGCACAATATTTTGTGCCTTTATTCCGTTCGATTGACCGAATAACTGACAAATAATTTTTGACAGGCTGACTATGGAATAAATTGGAAGATTCCTCAGAAAACAAGCACATTCATATGGCATTCATCGCATAAAAATGTTCAACGAATTGGTTACTGGGAACAACATGAATGGTCAAGTGTATATAAAGTATTTCGGTGAAGAAAAAAATGATGCCTGGTCAAATACAATTCGATACGAGCCTGCATTCAAAGATATCTACTCGTTTTTATCATATTATGGTGCCATTTTTCAAACAGAATGATAGAGACTATGAAAAACTGCATTTACAACCGAATTCCAGAAATAGAGCTACTCCTCTAATAAATTTTTTAGTAAAAAAATGGTAATTTTGCCACTGTAGCAAAATTGAGCGGAAATAAATCGAAGAAAAAAAAACTTTATTGCGCGTTTATCCGAAGAATCTCATCGCCGAGTGATGAATCAATTTCTTTAAAGAATTCAACTGTTACGAATGAGGCATCTTTGAACAAAAAATGGCATTTTAGAGAACTTCGACTTGAACTATTCTGCCGCATATGAAAATTCAGTGGATACAATTATGAAAGTTTAGCAGGAGTAAAAAAAAAAACTTGTTCATTCCTCTTAAACCTTCAATTGGTAATCTTAGAGGCAAGTTGAAGCAAAAATTCTTTGTTTCTAATTCTTCTCATTTCGAAAAAATGTATCTTCACTCTCTTGTTTACATCTTCATCTTTATCGATCAGTATTTGCATAGCTGTAGATAATCCTCATTATACAGGTGATTATCCTTTTGTGGAACGGTTTATTCTATTCGTGCATCGATGCCCAATCCATTCGTGCATATTCCATCCTATGTCGCGACGAGCGCACAGTGTTGAGTGCATTGTGCACTCGTCGCGAAAACATTCCCATGAATCAAGCTTCTTTCGGTAAGTCGATTCCATTCTAATACTAGCCCCCAACGCTACATCCTATATATTTTATCGAGTAAAGCCTCTTACTTCTCAAGTAGCATTTATCATATGCACAAAATTGTTTTATTTTTATAACTTGTTTATTCGATGTGAAAATTATTTAAGTACAATTTGAAATATGCTGAAAATCTATCAAAGATTTTTTTCTAATATAATAGCCTCATATGTGCCTTTTTTGTTAATGCGTTGTTGCTTGTTGAGTTGTTTATATTTTTGTATCATAAAGTTGGTTATTGTAAAGTTACAATGTTGTTGTAAAAGCAAATAAATGCATTTACCCATTTGAGACGTTATGCTCTCAGAAATTATGCTTCATCGAATTAATCTCTTTTTTTAAAATAACTCTCTTGTATTTTCTCAATTTTCCTTCCACTTTTGTCGGTAATAAACGTATTTTCTATGAAATTTTTTTCTCATTTATCGAAAATTTATCTAATTCCCTTTAAAATATGAGCGAATTCTTGAATGAGCTGGACAGAAATTCCAAAATTTTTAAATCTATTATGAAAATTCATTTAACTACGCTCACGCTGAGATACTGAACAATTGCTTCGATTGATTAACTCCAAACTCTACTGTTCTCTCGCTATATTGTCATCTCAATTTTGATTCATCCTCTTATATCGAACGTTGACTTTCTTCTCTCATATTCTCGTGTTGCAAAGATTTGCGGATGATTGACGCACCGTTTTGTTGTATCTCATAGTTAATGATCTAGCCCAGTTGATCACCACCGAAGTATGCTCAATGAGTTCATCGCATCGCAGATCATTTGCCACGAAATCACCCATAATAAAGGCGGCATAAATACTGAGCGATTCTTCATTGACATAGATGCCTCGCTGAGATACTGTTGCTGTCTGATGTTATTATCATTTCGTTGCTATTTGGGCATCCAATCGGTTGTCACTAAGTTCACTTAGGCATTCTTACGTCAAGTCTTCTAATGACTTGTTTCGATGAAATGCTATATTGCGATGTTATTTCTTTTTCTTGTATGTATTTATCGAAACTACAAAAATTTGTTCTTATTAGAGTTGTAAGGAAGGAGGATCTTAAACTTCTTAGGCACTTCCACTTCTTACCCTTCCCTCTTTCTCTCTTATCCGGTGCACTATACCGTTTCGCATTATATGCATTGATTTATCCTCTATGAACTGTTAATCCTTTAGAAATTAGCGCATTTTTTAATTCAAGTAGTCGCTTATTACAGCAATCTTATCATTCATCATCAATGATTTCTTCGAGTTTTTGCCGTTTTCTTTGCTTAATCGTTTGTGTAAACCGAAAAAACTTGTGCACTTTCGATGTCCTTTCTTCTGATTAGGCTTATTGAACGATAAAAAATATATTGATCAAATATATCTTATCGATTGGATATTTAGGCGATCGATAACTGATCAATTCGATCAAAATACAAAAAAAGATTTTTTTGAGTGTTGGAATGATGGAAATTAGACATTGGAAAAGTGTAAAAGAAACACTACGAAACTTTACATTATTAGTGTTGGCCGTAATTATCCTTCTGTTCGGTACATTATCGTTGCGTCGCTTTCAATATCCGTCGCGAATATTTACGAGCGTGAAGAACGATTCGGTTTTTGTGAGTGTACTGTTTCTATGATTACTAACATTTTCGATCTAGCCTCCTCTCCCTCTCCTCTTCCCTTTTCCGACTCAAATTTATTCATGGGGAAGGGGCCATTGAGAGATGAACTACTTCTTAGAACGGTTTTAAAAAAGTGCTTACAGTGGCAAAAAACATGATAAAGGTTATGTCACGTACATGCTGTTGAAAAAGGCGAACTATTTGGGTTCGATACGCGTGCTGTAGGCAAGGGTGGGGATGGAGTTAAGTCGTCCGAGGTGAAACGAGACCGAGTCCAGTGTTGCTTAGCGTCATAGAAGCCGGTCCGAATATCACAGGGTTCTAGAACGGGGTCCCCGACGGCTTTTAAGCCATCGATTAAATTCAGTTTGAATTCAGATGAGAGGGTTGGATGAAAGGAGAGAAGTGACATATCCTGCCGAGTAACTGTTGAAGGATGAGAGAGATGACACCGCGTTCCCATCCGTCCATCGCGTCCNGCGCTTCAGGAAAATCAAAGATTATTTTATTCGTTTCAAAGGGAGGCATCGATTTTTTCATCTCGAATAAACTATGCTAATTAAGAACCCAATATAATTCTTCAAGAATGAATTTCTAAGCAAAGAAAATTAAAAGATTTTTGAAGGTGCTGTTCAGTGCATTATCAATAATTTGCATTTAATTTTACCTATAACTCATTGTGTTTCGATGATCTCACCACTACCGTTATACCGGATTTCAGACTTCAACTGAATTCAATTTATTACGCTCGATTAAACGTCTATTTTTGCTAAACATTGTTCAACAACGAGATAATGAAATATGGTTTGCATCGTTTGATATTCGAATATTGATTACCGATGGTAGAATAAGAATATTTCCAATGGAGAAAATTCCTTCAAAGGATTATGTGAAATTCTATATGTATAATGAAATACGCGCTGTTCATGGGTATGTTTTATTATGAGAATAATAAAAGTTTCTTATTATTTTTAAAATTATAGTTGAATTGTTTTTGTGAGTAAAATGAAGTCATTTCGAATCTTTTATTTTTCTATTCTCGATTTGCACAATGCGATATGCCATCCTCTATGATGCGTACATCGATATAAGAGGTCTCTCTGTTGCGTTTCCTGATTGGTTTCTTCTCAAGCGTGATTTATTAACTCATCAGTTATTCTGTTTAACACATTTTTAGATTGCGTACGGTAAATATTTTATACGGTGGTATTGAAATGTTGGCTCCTCGAGATATAGAGATATTCCGATGGAAATGGCAAAGTGCTCGATTCATTGACTGTCGTAGATTGATGTTATCCGAGCAATCTGTACAGTCTTTTATTCCAAAATCCTTTGTTAGCCATATGGCACATTTCCGCAATTTTATCGAACAATATCGGTCGCATCCATTTCTCTTTGGTGGAACACTGCTTGGTTAGGTCTTTGCTTAGATATTGAGTGAAAACTTAATTTTTCATATATTTAAATAAATTTATTCAGTTGGCGACATCTACGAAGATGAGAATTGGCGGCAAAAACGCAAAATGCTTTTTTTTAGAATAGATGAAAACTTTATAGATGCACTTAACCCCTCTCCCCTTCAATACCCGTTCATCTCGTTAGGATTGCTCTTATCGCGACGTCTGTTGTTTGAGATTGGAGAATTGCTCAAGTTACCCCTTTGAATAGCACATTGACTCCGACCACTGGGGTGCGCCGCAGCTTACTCGAACTTTCGATGAATTTACGATGTTTTTCAATTTTTTTCTTTGTTGCATTTGCAAATTTGAGCATTTAAAGTTCATTTTTGTAAGAACTATCAGATACTATTTACGGATGTTTTAAGTATCATTGGGTTATTGCAGGGTGGTATCGCGAATGTTCGTTTATTAGTGATACAACAGACGTTGATTTTGCAATGCGAATTGACGAACTCAATGAGGCGATGCTAGAAAATCTTCAAATGTTACAATCGCCGAAACTCTATTGGATACTTGGATCTGTTAGTGTTTATTTTCGAGGGGAGGTTCTTTGCCCTAATCGTATTATCGTTTATTATATAATTTTGCTTTCGAATATTGCTGGGAATATTCACTGTTGCATTAGAAAGGAATCCGGTAAACCAACACCTTTGCTTTTGTTATAACAATGAAAACACTTTCGTTCTATTGAAGGAAGAGAGGGATTAAGAGTTCTGATATTGTTTTATTATTTCAATACTTTCACTTTTTTATAAGAATTTTCTAGAGATGAAGTTGACCGTTGTTGAAAAGTAATTAACTCTTTTTTGTTTACTTTATTTTTGTGTATTTGAATATATTATAAAGAATATTAAAGGGGAAAAATCGAAGGGCAAGATTTTTCATCAATGTGTTGTTTAAATATGATATTTTCTAGATTTATTTAAAAATTGAATTTATTCTAATGGAATAGGAATGAATTTCCATTATTTCACACAGAAATTAGGGATCTAATTTGTTTGTTTGATATTGTTTGAAACTGATTGTTTTCAAAAGAACTGATGAATGTATGAGGTGAGCATAGAGTTGAGCACCTGCACACCTCGCTGCATGCGTATCATAGACATAGCATCGCTATAACGCTGTTCCTTGGCAAGCAAATTTACAGAAACTCGTAGTAATAGGAATTTTCAGGCAATATACTTTTAGAATCTTGCAATCGTTTCTTGAAATGCTGATTTTCCATTTGATTTAATATCACTGTTTTATTATATTATTTATATAATATTTTTAATATTATTTTATCGTTTATCTTAAATATTTTAATTAAATTTTAAATAATTGAAACAAAAACAGTTTTTTATTTTCTAAGAAGTTTCTCTTATTTAATCTATTACCATCAATACCTTTTACTTGTTGGGCTAAATTCTTCTTTGGGTCGCAGTGAAATCAATCTTTGTAGGCAGTCGTTGACATTCAATCGCATTAACATTCAATCGCATTTTACAGGTGAACGATTCGCTTGAATTATCCGTTCATGTTGATCAAATTAAAATCGATCTGTTTTTCGTATTTCGTGATAGCGAAAGCGATTGGGTGGGAGGAATGGATGTTAGTGCACGACAAAGATTACGATGGTCATATCCACCGATCAACGATCTATGTGTTGGTGATCTCTACGGACGACTCTTCAATGTTCCTTGTAACGTCGAACAAATACTCCAGGTATGATACCTACCTTATCGTTGGAGACGTTTGTCATTTAGTCATTTCCTATGTGAACCACTGTTTGTGCAGTTCACGTATTGTAAAAGGCTACTAGCACCGGCCACAAACGCTGAAACTTCTGAGGTACTGGGAGAGTTTACGGCTGGCAGATACGATGGGGCATAAGTGAACCACTTTAAAAAATAAGCAGTATAATCACTGATTGATTCTGCACATACTTTTGAAGGCAGTACTAAAACCAGGGAATCTAATATGGTACCATGGTACAAAATTGATTTTAGACGGGAATTCTTATATTTGCATCATTTCTTTTGAGATATACTATGAATGCATTTGGTATTTTGATCCATAAATATTTTTCACGTCTTTTTTTGGCGTAATAGCTGAATTTCTGTGGTTCTTTCCATCTATACTTTGTCCGTGTCTGCACCTTATGCTCAACTTACGGTCGATAGCGTTTATAGCCATCGAGTGCATGCAATAAACAGCCTGATATTTGCAAGGCTTTCTTGCACGTCTTCAGGCTACTAATAAAAATAGTCGATCAGAGGACTCTTTCCCCCTGTCTCCAGCCACTCCCTGTTCCGAAGGAACGGAATCTTGAAACGACCAAGAGTTGTGACCATGAGTCGTGCGGTGCTAGCAATTTGTCGAATCATCAGTTGAGGCCTAACTGGGAGTTTCCATTTTTACTCAGAATTCCTTGAAAAGCGTTAAACTGGACAGTGTCATAATAGCTGAGAGGGCGCAGACACTTTCGTTTTTTTTTAAACATTTTTAAGAGCGCTGAGTCTTTCTTTTGCATCTTCTCACCATTTTTCCCTTCCTTATCATTTCTTTCTTGATATTGTAGCAGGCTGCTTAGATTTTCTTTCACAAGCAGGACTGCGTCTTGTGCCTGAACCTGAAGATGCTGGAGAATGGGAGAAGTAATAACCTCACCTATAGTACCATCCTATTGAATAAATAGTGTTTACGAATCACAGCTTCCTGTGCTTGAAATATTTGAAAATAAGTCCTGCCGATGAGACTTTCACAAGGGACCGAACTGTTGGAGTACATTGAAATCCATCCCGATGAGTAGAGGTAGATTACTTCGACGTATAATCATTCGGCAACGTTGCTTATTTCAGGCAGATTATGGAAACAGGTGGATGTTTCATCACAAGAACAGCGAGTTCTTTTGGAAAACATCGCATAAAAACGTAAGGAAGGGGGCAAGATGGAAAAATAGCGAATGGCCTTCTGTCTATAGGGTTTTCTGACATATCGTTTGCAACATTTACAGCGAAATGGTAAGTTAATTTGATTTTTTTGGGAATTGTTGAGCCAATTTTTCTGAACATTATTGGGTTCTTTCAGTCTTCAAGCCCTTTTGATGCACTTTTTGAAATTTTTATTTGGGAAGCGCATTATGGCAATGTTGCATATGTACACATGTATGTATGCATCTTTCTGCCTATTTATTCGGCAATTTGAGCTGAGAATTCACTAAATCTCCAATTAAGAAATCTGATGGGTTTAATGTACCCTATAAGATGATTTCTTATGTGGTGTTTCGCACTGATTCGTCAAATTCGAAAAAATCTATAAATTTTTAAAGTATTACAAAATTTGTGACGTCCTAAGGCATTTTGAAATATGCTGTTGCCATGGCGTTGAGTTCACGTGTGTTCAATGAAATCCGTCATTCTCTTTGGCTTTTCCACTTTATTAAAAAAGGTCGTCTCGAAATCAGGATGGGAGTAGAGGGTGGGGATATGGGGAGGGGAGGGGAGGGGGAATGATGATAGCTTAGCGTAAATCTATCTCAAAATGGAAGACCTGGATGAGATGCAATAGCAATATTTTCGCTCAAATTGTATGAGTGCTCTTTCATCCTTATCGGATGCTCGGTTGAATGTTACCCTCCGAGGCATATGTTTTGCATTAGTGCATTTTCGTTTCATCTGCTAATATTTCATTCTAAAGTTTCTTTAATGATTACAATGTATCAGTTTGTTGAGGATTTATGCGCTCTAAACACTGGCACAATTCTTGGAGGAGAGGAGACGAGAAGAGGGAGGATGGAAGGGGGAGTAGGATGCCTTCACCCTAAAATTTTCCCGGCCAGATAGCCTTAGAACTTCCAAATAATTCTTGTATTGATTCTATTCCTCTCCAAAACTTCCCACGACAGAATGTATTTATGAGACATCCTCATTGATGTTTTTTATCTAATAAAATCGTTGATTGTGATTAGATTTGTTATTTCTCATCTCACATTTTGGATGAATTTATTAATCACTTATGCACTCAATCAGAACTTCAGAAATATCGCCCCTATCTAATTACCTGTTGGACGTTTCATAAAACGTTGTGATGATGAGAACATGAAGCAAAAGCGCATATATTATCAGCGCCTCATTTACGCTTCATACTCTTTTCAAGAATATGCTTAGAACTTTTATTATGTAACAGTGTTTTATATAAATTTGTAATTTTATGTAATGTCCAATTATGTAATATTTCTTTTATTATTTTTTGTTTTATGTAATTTTTGTTATGTAATACCATGTTATATATTGTTAGCTAAAATTTACATATGCCAAAAAGTGTCGAAAATATTCAGTAATGGAAACAATTTTGCGCATATTTCACACTGATTATTTTGCGTTCTATATCGGTTGCATTATGGGAACCTCCCAAAAGGGAGATGAGAATCCTGCTTTCGTACGTCACTTCGGAGATTCTTGTGGCTATTTTTCCTATGCGCTAAGAACCGAACAATATGAATTGTATTTTGGGGAAACAATCACAGAATGTTCAGTCATGCTTTGCTCAATAATTTACCAGTAGTAAGTTCTTATCATTTTCCCGTGTTTTCAGTCTCAAGCTGAAGTGGTGTCGTCGGGGAAGCGAACGGATATGAGAACGATGGGAGGAGTGAGGGGAGATGAAAACATTTTAAGAATTAACTATGGATGGCCCAACGTGGCGAGAAGAGGAGGAAATAAATATCGTTTTTCCTGCTGAGATGGGAAAAGGAGACGTTTATTCTTATTCAGATCAATAGTACAGAAAAAAAAGATATGGTCTATCTAACAACAGATTATCACTTTTCACATGCTCTTCATATAGTCTCTCCTTGATGCATCCAACATAGCATCTTTCAACTCCTCCATCATCTCGAGTCTCTTATGTGTACTCCCATTTGGATCGAGCCTAAATAATTTGCATATGTCATGACACATTGGTTAAACACTCATAAAGCTACAGATTTCAGGACGACAGGGCACTTTTCTTCCAAACCGATAGACTCAGAGGGATGGAAGAGAGCTTATTCAGGGTGATACGGTAATTTGTGTGTTTTATGTCATATGATACGTCATATTACGTCATCTGAATAAGTAATATGCTATGTTATATTCACATTTTTATATTTTTTCCCATTTCGTGGTTCTGTAATTAAAAAAATAAATGAATAAATAATAAAAATAATCGCGGTTCAATGATTTTGTATCAAATCAACACGTAAAATTGATCGTTGCTCATTGGAGATTCCTTTATATGTTGATCGACAAAATGTTATGTTATTCGTCATCACGTTATCCACTTATTATAAAATAACAGAGGTGATTTACAGAGGTAGTAGTGAATTTTTAGAAAAAAGAAGAAGCAAACTTACACTGTTGTATGGCGTTTGTAGTAACTGTCACGAATTTGCTCCCAATCGAAAGGTGCCGCACTTGCTTAAATTACATAACTATATATTACTATTAAATTTTATTAGGCTTATTAAGTGATTGTGCAAATAAATGCAGATTTAGCTTTCACCATATTCCAAGGGTTGAAATTGTGGACTCACAATTAATATTATACTTTCAAATTGATGGAATTGTCTCAGAGCTAAGATACTACCAACATTACTGTTATTATTATGAAGCTGTTGAGACAATATTTTGACCTCATAACCATAATTAATCACTGAGTATCAAAAAGCTATCAAAGGAGATGTTGCTCTCACAGCAGCAGCTCCGATCATGACCGGAATGCGGAAATACTGCTACCGGAAGGAAAGAAATGAATGACCATAACGGGTGATACGTTCACCCAAACGATGGTTGTGACGTATGTCACCCACGTGTTCAAAAACTAACGAACAAACATCGTTCTAGCAATGGGGTCGTTCCATTTCTAGTTCAGACATCAGCGAAAACCTGAAGTCAAGAACTGCGATTACAAGTTCCTCGATCAGCTTACGATTGCTGGCTTAATATTTTTTTTTTAAATATTCACTGCTAAGATCATGAACAAAACACTGATATATAAATGGTTCAAACTGACCTCTACGAAAAAATCCGCGAACATTTCCCGCATAATGCGCAATTCCATACATCATCATGCCAACGACTCCAGCGCCAAGTGCTGCCATTGGATAAACCTCTGCCTTACGTAGAAAAAGTGACGTCAGCGACCTGTATTAGCGCCATGAGCATTCACATCACTTAACTTCCATAGAGAAGCGGGAGGGAAGTGGATGGGGGGTTATATCCCCTCTCCTGTCCTAGTAAAGGATGCCAGGGACGGAAATTTCAGGATAATGACTTCTTCCTCGTTACTTCCTCCTTTTCTGGTTTCATGTTTTGAGTGTTCTATATCCTGCTTGCGGAATAAAAATTTCAGCAACTACAACGAAAAAGAATTTCTTGTCATAGCAACCATCCGTCATGTCCAAACAGTGGTACCCACTTTTTTAAGGATGTTCTGAGAAAACTGAGCGAAATAGCGCTCTAATCTTTAGCGAATAATTATTGCAACGATGAATTTTGCAAATTTGGCAATCTATGTGCATTATTTGCAATATTGAAAATTTTGTAAATGCTGAATTTGAATCGCTAAGAATAGAATACCTTTTCGGTGCATCCTTTAGAGGTTGCAAACTCTCGTTTACAATTTGTGACCAATGCAGACCACGCTGCAAATAAACGTTTTTAAAAGAAGGCTTTTCTCTAAAGTTGCAATACCTTAACATTGCCACCTTGACATCTCTCAACTTCACATCCCACTCCGATACACATTTCCGCCCAGAAACTATCTTATCCCTCCGTCACATTACTGTCATCCGTTCATCTGGATATATGCCAGATATGGTTTTCATAAAATGCAATAAAATATATGCACGGACACCGGCCGTAGCCGGAGCCAATAGTATGCTATTCAGTTTGTGTTGACGCCAATATGGGCCAAGTTCGGTAACCGGTTTCGGTCACGTCACTAATTTTTATCCACTTATAGCCATGACTACGTTCACCTTGTTCCCATATAGCATTCACTTTATTTTGATCTTGTCCTCATCCCTTTCCTTGGTCGCGATTGGGACCGAGACCGGATTCAATCCAGTCACACGCTCCGTCGCTGTGTACGAAAAAAACGTTGAAAACAACGTCAAATTATTCGTACCTGATGACAAAGTCTCGTTACCCAACGTCCTAGCCCAGCAGCCGATGTACGAGACCACATCCTTGCAGCGTTCACTAAACTATCTAAACATACGAATATTCTGGTTGACTTATTGAACATTATTGGTATAAACATACGCAATCGGACGGTGAACTTGGAAAATCGACAACGACCGAATGCTTGTCGGAAATGACAGGTGAACCGACCAGATAAGAAACCACATTTCCCCATACTCTTTTAAGGCTATGATGCATCCGATGGGAAATCAAGCTTAAGTCTCCTCTTCGATTCTTTTGGATGCGAACACTCAAGACCAACCTTCCTTGCTAAAGCAAGAGCCCACCTAGTGCCAATACTTGCAAGCAAATGTGAATAAGGATGTCCAATTTACTGCGCTCACACTCTCCCCAATTTGCATACAATCAAATTTAACTTGAAGTACAATATAAGTCTTTTAAAGTTGATGAATGAAAGGAAAAGTTGATGCTGGAAATTTAGAAGGTCAACATTTGGTGCAGAGTGCGCCTAGCGAACCAAATCTTTCCAACTTCGAATGCTTCCAGGCAGAAAATACCGAGAAGATACCACTATTTGGTTGAAAAAAATACGACAACCGAGGTGGTCTTTGCAGAATTGTGCTGGAGAAGAAGTGCACGAATTCGATGAGTGTGCTAGAAACGAGTGGGAATTTTGCAAGTGAGCAGTGCACAGCTGCAGCACAGACATCCACCTCATTCTCATCATATGTGGACAGCATGCTGGGCATCCGTCGGCTGTCCACCAGGCAGTGACCGTTGTGCAGATGATTTCAAAACCGATTAGAGGGAATATCGCAACGAATGTTCGGACTCCGATCGTTCGGTAATGCGAACGGCCAATGTTAATGTTCGTTCTTTTGCTCTTTCAATGATTGGGCGGTTGGGCGCGTCTTTCTAGAAACTACGCTCGTGGGGCTCATTGATGTTTTCCAGATTGCAGTTACCGGTTGGTTGTGCTTGACTGTGAGGTTTGCGCAACCTGTCAAAGGTGGGGAATTGGTACTTTTGAGAGGTTAGGGACTAGGGGAAGTGGGAAGGACATATGTAGCACTGTTCAAGGGATTTAGATTTGGGGTGCCGAAGATAGTGCAGGTGCAGGCTTCATTATCTGGGCACCAGCATCCTCAAATATGCGTCTCGTTCATGGAGACACGTGCCTATGATAGGGCGGTTCATTTTTACTGATAATATCTATTACTACACGGTTTGTTAAGTGAATTATGTGAGTTTTCATCTGTTATTGTTATGGGGTCTTGAGGCGAAGGAAAGGGAGGAGGGGGGGGATTAGATATGGCAAGCGCTTGCCGTTCTTTGTCGCCTAACACAATCATAAACTTATAGGTGCAGATGGATGGTTGGTTTCCGTTAGAATGATCTTATAAGGTACTCAAGAAATAAAACTTTCTGAATGCACTCAATTTTCTATGTTTTTATTATAGTCTAGCAGCCGTTTTTCTAAGATTTCAGGTTGCTTTGCATAGATATATTTTATTCGCTAACCAAATCATGTGTCCACCCATAACTACTATTTTAGAAGAAAGAAATGTAGTAAATTTTGTGTGCTTGAGGATTTCTGTTTCCTTCTTTTTTCTTTCTTTTTTTGTGCGTTGACGCAGTGGTTTTCTTTTTCCATTCAACGATCGTCGTTTCCACTTTTCATCTTTCATTTTTTATTCGTTTAGTAACTTATTTTTCAGGGTAGAAGATCGCTCCTTGTTCACGAACAATGGCATCGTCATCTCGCCGCCTTAAAAAGGTTTCTTTCAGTTGGAATTCTTATTTCCTTCAAACGTACTCATATGAATTGCTGTGATGGTCGTGATTTTGTTTTTTAAAACAGTGTCAATGCAGAGGTGCCATTGTGAATTTTCACATGTGATTTCATGCTGGAGTTAGCAGTTCTTGCTTTATTTAACCGGATCATCGAAGAAGACAAACTTCGGAAGAAGGCGCCCATCATAAGACCGGCAGCCTGTGTACGCCTAGTCTACGGAACTGCTATAATGGGGTAGGCAGAAAGTTCAAAGTTGCCGACGTAGATGCAACACTTGATCGTTTATTCATTTCCTACTTGTAAATAGGAAATTCATCAAGCTATACACTGTTTTTTTCCGCTCAATTCTGCGAAAATCTCCTCAGAACTGTTTTTTTACTTAGTCTAGCCGTAGGTTGATCGCGCATCGATTGCAGCCCATCCTATGGTCGCCCTGCGCATAAGCCGTGCGAGAATTGACTGGAATCTAACATGTTTCTGAGAGGCATCTCGCTCACGCGGCCTTAGTGACCTGCAGCGTTGAACAAAACGCTGTGGAAGGCTTGAGATCACCTTTTTCGTCCTCCATTCTCTAGCCTCAGGTGTTACCAAAAGTGGCAGGTGCATTGTGAGGATAAGTGAACACATCCCAAGCCGTGGTTTTCATTTAATAATCGCAACTCTACCTTCGGGTTTATTTTGCGTACCGCAGCTCCTCTCCCTACCCGCCAACCTCCACCTGCCTCACTTCTTTCTTGTCGTTATCAAATTTGCTTTGCAAGTGCCTACTATACCGACTTTACGATTGCATATACGTATGTATGCGTGCATATCTTTTCGGTATGTTCTCAACTTTGAATGATTTAAATGATTCAAAGGATTATTTAAAATTTAAGATCACTTTACACCACCCTTGACAGCCTTTCGGTTTGGAACAATCAGAGAAGGCTGCCATAGAATCTGATTTATTGGTTCCTCACCAGTGCAACTAGATGTAAACTGNAGGAAATTAGGTTACGGAAGGTTCATTTTATGTGAGCTGATCGGTTGCTGAATATATATAAATTTTTGAGCGTGTTTAGGTAACTATGATCACTTTTGAAATTGAGGAATTTGTACGAATATCGCTAGATTTATAGCTTCGTGACTAAGCCGTCAACTTCCAAAAGAGTCATGGATATTTAAGGAAGTCTAAAAATGTGCACTACTTCATAACCATCCAGGTTAAATTTTGCAATAGGAAAAATCTCTTTCATCAGAAATGTATGTAGTCAATCGCTTCTATCAAAATATTAATCCGTCTTTTGCATACACCGTTTGTTTTCTTTCCACTTTTTTCCCAGCAAGTTGCGATATACTCTAGCAATCGGCCGATGATCGTTTTCCATCCCCCTTGCTCACCTTTGTTGTATTGAGATGAATAAATCCATGGAAACCTCATGTCTGCATTATTGATAAAACTGTTGGTTCATTGTTGGTGGAAACGTTCGTAATGTATCAGGTAGCATTTCAAGACCAAGCCTATAGTATGATGCAATGATTAGTCTATAGCCAATATATTAGAATATGAAGAGATGACCAACGAAGAAAATCTTGTTGCGTTTATTTGTAAGAAGTAAAGACGGCTGCTATCGATTACACATTAGAAATATAAAATAAGAGAGGTCTCTTGTGGGATATATAGCCATCTCACTATATGAATGATTCTTTTCTTGATCTTTACGATGTGTATCAGGGAATATGCTTCACATCTGTAAATATTTCCTCACTCACTATGCATTTCACACTTTCCATCTTCCTGATATTTGAGCGTTTGAATTTGGTCATTAAAAGTATTTTAAATCTATATTTACTTAATATTATACTGTAATCCTCCATGTTATCCCATCAAAAGGAATTGATATAGTACCTTCTACGAAATAACTTTCGAGAGCGTACCGTACTGTAATATGCATTGTCCGACTTCTGCAGATCGATGTATGTGGTGTAACGCAATGGCTATTCAGCGATATGACTTAATATATGAAGTTTTCTCTTCGTGATATTTGACAAGCGGGGATTTGATCATTGCCGAGTTTTTCTCTGAACCCAACGTATTACATTATGATGCACTTATTCCTATAGACCACAGCGGTATAGTGACTTCATCTGGTTGAACTGTACATGTCTGCAGGTTGAAAATCATAGCAAACTGGATGGGGTAGTGTATTTTATGATGCACTATAAGATATTGTGGCCTTTGTATGGTTGCGATTATTTTTAATTGGAAGTTTCCGAGCATGCAGACAGTATTGGTTAACATCAAGTTCACTTTCTTTAGCCTGCAGAGTCGATTTCGTTGAGTAACCGTTATCTTGCTATTCTGACAGTAATCCTAGAATATTCTGGTGAAGCTTGAGGATTAGTCTGTAGTGAGCTGTCCTCCCTCCTCATCTCTTCCCCTTGCTCTCCCTCCTTCCCCCCCATCTGTTGTTTTCTCCTTGCGCGAAAAACTGCAAGTGATGACAAGATTTCGTTTCTTCGAATTTCTAAAATACTGTATACCGATTAGTTATCTCACATCGAAGCATCTGAATGTTTTTTTAAATTTTCTTCTCTCCCACGTCTCTGGGAATATTTTCATCCCCACATATCTCACGAAATTTCTGTTGAGACGTTCTGAAATGGATATAAATTAGTGGTAGATTCCCGTAAGGTCTTTTCAGGAACTGGCCGATATTCAGTCATCGGACTCAAAGACATTCTGCAATATCGAATTCGACGAGAACAACCTCCTTCACTGGACTGGCCTCCTTGTTCCTGTAAGTTTTTTTTTGTATGTGTTTANATGATCTTTGGTGATATCCACTTTAAAAATACTTTTAAACCACCTCATAATTTCAAAATAAGAGTGGGTGGCGTTACCTGCTTGTCTGCTGTCGAGACAACTTCACCGAAAGCTTCATGCCTTCATCCTGTTTAGTCTGTATGCTTGACTTGGAACAGCGTTTTGCAACACTTTTATTTATTTTAAAGTCGCAAAATGGAAACACGTTAAAAAAATATGTGAACAGAAACATTTGCAAAGAGAAAATGTCTGCAAGGGGCAGATAGGTGTTCGGTATGTAAGAGTAGCAGTTGTGTGAAGAACGAAATAACTCAAACTGCGGATTTTGGTTTTCTGGAGAATCAGGAGCCGGGACAACGTTTCACCTGTCCAGATATTTAGAAGCTCTGACTACTTAGAACAGTAGTATCAAACTGGCTAGGGTGGGATCGTGTATTTATGTTTGCCATCGAAGCAGATGAGGGATTTGATGCTCTTTTGACATATTCACGTGTTCTGATAAGTCGTCTCATATATGCTTTTCGAAACGGACATTTGAAGCCATAGGTAATTGCCCAGGTGAGTGATGCATCACCGCTTGAGTTAAGTTCGGCTGATCCCAAACCCTCACGTTGGTAATGCTACAAATGAAAGCAGTTTTTTAATACCAGCCGAAAATTCCATACAATATGCAATTGTGTTGCTGAATTTATGATTAATTATTCATCATCGAAGTCAGTATTTGCAGTGGGAATGTAATGAGGTTAGTTGCACCATAACAGTGTGCGGATGCTTGCTTCTAAATTTTATGTGGGTCGTTTTATGTGTCACTTAATTTTTTGAGAAAGGGATTCTTTCTTTGCGCAATACCGTATTTTTTATTTTACCTGTAATTTGGATATAATTCTGTATGTAATAAAGTTTGATTCGTTGATAATGGGAACCTTTAAAGTGCGCATTACTTCCAGAATTTCTAGAATTTAGAACTGCAACATATTACTTTGCTTAATGGCATCTCTAGGTGATAGGATCACAGTCCTGCATAGGAGACAACTTTGTAGACTGGAAGCGATCCATTGGGCATTTTTGACGAAAAATTTAGTCATCTCTTCTTACCTCTGTTCGATTAAATCGACTGTTATCTTACTTCCTCCAGTCCAGCTTAACTTATCAAAATTTCAATCGTTTCTTGTAGGTGTTGCAATGAGAGATATTCTTTTGACGTTTAGTCTATTTCCATCTCATTGAATGAGTTGATATGATTTCAGGAGAAAGAACCGTACAACAAGGGTGCGTTTAAGGTGTCGATTGACTTTCCAGTGGAGTACCCCTTCAAGCCGCCAAAAATCACATTCTTGACCAAGATATACCACCCGAACGTAGATGAGAAGGGGCAGGTGTGCTTGCCGATCGTCGCCCCTGACAACTGGAAGCCCGCAACGAAGACCGAACAAGGTAGCTGCTTTGCCATTTTTTCTTGCTTAATTGGTGTGTTTTTGCGTTTATATATATCTGGAAACTCTAGGGAAAGCCCAAACCCTATATATCTGGAAACCCAAACTCCGATTTGCCCCGATTGCCAAGGTATTGCTGAAATTTCTCGCTCAATTCTTCACCATAAAACATTTAGGAATCCATGAAGCCTCCTCCCCCTCCATCCTATTTGTTCACTGATCCTCCCAGCTTTTAGTATCCTAGAACGTCTTTGTTTTTCCCCCTCTCCAAGACAACGCACTATTTCCTGTCTTTGCACCGAAATGAACTGGGCCATGAATCGTCTTAAGGAAGCCACCAAAATGGTTGGAACATAGCATCATGATGTATTAATGCAGATAAAACCTGAACTACTTCAAGCTTTATTCTTTAGATATTTGAAACTTTGGTGATATGTACACGATTGATGATGGCTATCGTTTTATGTCTAATTATTCTTTCCCGCGTTCCCTCTTGCTGTTAACTTTTGCACTGCAGATGGGGGGGGAGGGGAAGGGAGCTTACTTTGCTCCTTCATATCGGATTTTATGTATCCTTTCTATTTATCGTTCTGTTGAAATTCTAATAAATCAAATGATTATTGAATAGGAGTTGAGCTTGAAACATAGCAATGTATACCTATATAACTTGAATGCTTCCTGCCCTTAGATGTCCCTAGAGAAGCCATTGTTGCTTATAGTGCGACAGTGGACACGTGATGCAAATTTTATAAACTTGGTTGAAGAATTCTATGGAAAAGTCATTGCCTGACTCTCGTGGGAGTTCTTCAGGTGAGCTGGAAGGACCCCTTAAGAACTTCCGGCTGCATATGATGGAGAACTCAGTTCTAGTAAATAATGCAATATGAATTTTGATTTGTTTTATGCGAATAAAGTTAATTTCTTTTCAGAAATATGTTTTCCTTGAATGAAACTGATCCGTGCATGGCATTTTATGTAAGAATACTTCCTTCCTTCAAAATGGTTGCTTTTTGAAGATGGGCATAAATGCCTTTTTCCTTCCTTCATCCCCTTCCCTGATCTTCTTTGACAGTGTATGCCACAAAAAAATACCTCGGTTTTTTCAATGTTTTCATTCTACATTGTGGGAAACTAATGGAACTTTTTTTTCAAATTGTCTCTCACACTTCTTTTCCCTAACTACGCATATAAGCATTCTGCTATCGACATGCTTGTTGTTTACTTTGAACTGGGTAAGTTCGTACTCAAATAGGTTTTAACTTGAAGCGTCCGATGTGGGAATTCGACCGTCCTATTCAGAATCTGGTGGACTCCTAAGGCTCGGGATCAGGTTTGTGTTGAGGCTCCGAATGTGCCAGCGCGAGGTGGGGAGGGGCGAGGAAGAGTGAAGGAACGATTACAGGTCCAGCTGGTTGAATAAATGAATATGGTCGAAAGATATGCTCCAGTTGTATACAATATCAGAGTTCGCTTTCAGTGATGAATGCTCTCTTGGGTCTCATAGCGGAACCGGAGCCAGACCATCCTTTGCGGGCGGATCTGGCGGAGGAGTTCACTAGGGATAGGAAGAAATTCAACAAGAATGCCGAAGAGTATACCAAGAAGCATGGGTTCAAGCGGCCGGATGGTTATTGAGCGATATGATCGGCGTTATGTGCATGTGGTTGGTTCACGGTTTATTTCGTTCTTTTGATCCCACCGTTCATTAACCGTTTCGTATTTCCGGTGTTCTACCGAATTTCTTATTTGAAATTCTTTTATGGGTTTTCCATATTCACTTTCTTTTCTTTCGGTTTCCTCTTTTCATACAAATAAACAAAAAAATGCCATCAACTCCTTCTTTGTCGGTATTTTTTATTGGTCTCTATTGCAGTTGAAGTTATTAGGCCCATCTGTGGTTATACGTGCTTCAGGGTCAATAAGTATGTAATCCTGAATTTGATTTCTTCTCTGTGAATACTTGCTAAAGTAGTGTTGAGACGGTGTATTGATTGATTAATTTGGAAGCTCAGAACCATATGAAATGTGTAGATGGTGAGGTGAGGGTCGAACAGTTCAAGCATCAGTTCACACCTACGGATTCTTTTTCTTTTCCAAAGAATTTTGGTTCTTTTGAACCAGGAGTAGCCTCTGAACCAGAAGTAGCCATTAAATGAAATGTTCGATTTGTTGGGCATTGCTCACTATTAAACATCACCATGTACATATTGTTGATGGTTTCTATGGCAAAATGCGTGTCCGAAGTACGGTAATGGATGTGTGGTGTTGTCGTTTTTAGCGCCTTAATTTCAAGCAGTTACTGAACCAGAAGTAGCCATTAAATGAAATGTTCGATTTGTTGGGCATTGCTCACTATTAAACATCACCATGTACATATTGTTGATGGTTTCTATGGCAAAATGCGTGTCCGAAGTACGGTAATGGATGTGTGGTGTTGTCGTTTTTAGCGCCTTAATTTCAAGCAGTTAAGCGTTTTTTTATTAGCTATGAAATGCGTTCCTTTTTTATCGTATCCCGTTGTTTCCCACATACCTGTCTGTACCCTCATTAATTACTGTAGTCGTATCCGGAGTGTGGTGTTTCCTCTCTCTTATTAGCGATCTTGTCTCTCAGTTCTTTGCCAATTGTGTTGTCGTCACTTATATCGATTAGTCTTCAATCGTCGGTTTTATGCTGTTTGTTTTTTTCTTATCACACTGCATTATTATTCTTGGTGTATCCATTGATTGCCGATATGTGCAAATGATATGTGAAGATGGGTTTTCGCTTTCCATTCACGTCGACTTTATATGATATTTAATAAATGTTTCCACTTATCACATATTCGAGTACTCATTTTGAAGAGTTGTTTTAATTGCTTGGACAATTTTGACCATTGAGACATTTAGCTTTCGCCAATTGTGAGTGCGGAATTTTGGCTCAGGAAAAGGATATGGGGATAGCGATGGATCAATTCGGGTTTAATGTCTCCAGGGTTTTTGTTCGGCAGAAATGAAAATATCCATAACTGAAACTTTTTGCAGCTTAGCAGGACATATTCCTCATCTCGCCACTCCTTTTTATTTTTCCCGCTCCATTCTCTGCAACGCTCCATCCATCTACCCGTCCTAAAATCGTCACTCTGTGTTTAGCTGAGTAAAGGGGCATATCAGAGATGCGACGATGGGGTACCGCTTTGTCTATGTTAATATTCAAGTTCGTTGTCTGATGTCGTGTCGTATACAATAGATTCAAAAACATTTGGAACTTGAAGTAAAACAAGTATTACGATTAATGTTGTCGTTGTTGTTGAATTGGTTTATTTACCACTTGGTAAATTATCTCTACTGTCTTTCTTTTTTGTTTGCCTTTACGAAAGTTTGAAATGCTAATTACATTGAGTATCACTTCTGTTCCAGATACGTTTTGAAGGGAAAATACTTTGGGAAGTACCGTGTCAAATATGATCGATGCAGTGTTCCAATATCCTTTCGTCGGTGGATTCAGCAATGGGTGACGGATGATCCATAATGTCAGAAATGAGTGGGATATAAAGTTAGGCCAAAATCTAAGCTTCGTCTTCACTCTAAAGCGTTTTGTTCGTTGTGGTTGCGAAGTGTGGATGAAGGAAGAGGTTAGGAGAGGTTTTACGGTTGTGTTCCTTCGTGACTGCAGAGGACATTTGCAAAATTGAAGGATTTTCGGACATTTGCCTGCTATAAGCGGGAAATATTCTGTTGTTTGCGAAAGAAATTGCGCTTCAGGTTCGACTCTCCTTGGAGCGATCCGTTTCGCTTCTGCTCAGAAACCATCGGCACAACAATGGATATATGGTGGTAGTAGTGACCTGAATAGTGGCAACTCCGAGTAGGTAATGGGAGAACTAAAGAATGCCTCTCTTTATTGATGGCTGCTACTTTAGAATAGTGCTCTGAGTTCAGGCTTGGCCTTAGGCTATGTGATTGCGCACCGCGGCACAGTTGCGGAGAACGTTGGCACACGCTGCGAACCGCGAATTCGTGTCCGCCCATTCGTATACACCACTACCGTTACTCCGCACTCTCTGCAAAGGAATCATAACGCCCACCATGGAAACTCGAAAACTGATTGCAGGAGCAACACTTTTTTTCTCTATTCAAATCAGAATGTCAGGAGATTTCCCCGCAAAGTTTCAGTTCAACCGAAGCACGGAAAGTGCACTTGCTGGAAGCGCCATCGTTCTCTGCGATTGTACCCGATGGTTTGTCCAGTAAGTGCACTTCCCCTCTTTCGATTGAACTGAAATTTCGCATTGGGACGTTACTTGACATTCTGAGTTGAATGATGGGAAGAAGGGCACGTTTCTTGTAAAAGTTTTCGAGATCGTGTGATTGGCATCAGCATTCGGTTGCAGAGTGCAGAGTAAGGGTAGTGGTGCGTACGCAATGTTGAGCACATGGTACCGTTCGCGGTTCACAACCGGGGTACCATCGTTCTCTGCAGGAGTGCCACGTACCGCTTCATTTCTACCATCAGAAACCGTTCTGATGTTTTGCATTGTCGTATTGAGTGCGCTCATGCTGTATGTTATTTATTTGAGGCTCATTTATCGCCCAATCTGAAGGTGTAGCAATAGCAGTACTTAGTCGATATGTGGTAATTGAGGCAAACTTTCTAAAGAATTGCCAGCCTCGAACTTAGTGTTTTAGGCATGTACCTTTGCAACTATTGTAGTTCACCTACAAGGTGTGGTTCCTGTGAATCTCACTTCAATTATTTAGTAGATAGGTCTGCTGAGCCGGAATTATTTGGGAAAGCTGCGTTCCCCGTTTGAAGTTAGGTTAAGCGACGAAACCTTGGGCTCGGCAATAAAAACAACTTTCATTAGTCGGTACCGATTGTCTAGATTGGTGATGATCGCCGATCGAATCTGTGGCTGTGTGAATGCTTGTGGAATGCAACCGATATAGTATGTAACAATATTTGTTGATGATTTTACAGCATTTCGTTTTTTAAATTCGGTTTGCTTGGTTATTAAGAGAAAGTTGTAGGGACCTCTCATTTCGTCCACTTTTTTCCCGACTCCTCCCTCCACTCCCTTCCTCCCCCCTACACCTCTGATCTTATAACATTGATAAAAAAGATGCATAGAGAGCTGCATAAGTTGGTGTTGCAGAATGTACGTATTTTTGCACTCACCTCTATGCTGGCATCGATCGTATTCAAATGTTCGCATGCACAGTTAAATAATGAGCTGCTGTGTGTTTGCGTTGTGGTTATTGCTGACGTGGCTAGTGCACGCCTATGCCGTTATATTTGCGTATTCATTTTCAAACAAATCGTTGTATGATATGTGGAATTCTTTGGTAGACGTTTTGTCCTACGGTCTGTTGTTTGACGCTGTCTGTCGTCTGATGTTGTCTAACGCTGTGTCTGTCGTCTGATGTTGTCCGACGCTGTGTCTGTCGTCTGATGTTGTTTGACGCTGCATCTGTTGTCTGGTTCGATATAATTTCATCGACTTCTAAGTTGAATTATCTTTTGTCAACGTCAAATGAAGTGAATTTTCGCACCAACAAAATTGGGTGTCGAGTTAATTTTTTCGTATATCTTTCGTAATCATTGATCTATCATTTTTCGGGTTCTTTCATTCGCTTCACTCAGGATTCATCATAGAAAGAAGACAAATAGAATTGTGAATAAGTTTTAAAAGTGTAGCGATGAATATTTCAAATTTATGTCTTTATTTATTTCTTCAATGAAATATTTTTTCTTTATATTACTTTTTCTTTATATTATTTTTTCTCTTCCATACATTCAACAATCATTTTGACACAATATTTTACATTATTTATCTTCTACTACTACCATATTATATACGTTAATATGCACTTGTGATACTTTTTTAGTATTTTAAAACAAAAGTTGGGTCTAATAAATGTCATCTTTTTGGTTTCTCTATGTATAACTTGCAAATGCTCTCTATTGCTCTAGCAAAAAAAGCATTTTTACACGATAATCTCAGTGATGGTCTTAATAAATGGTGAATTGCAACGCTTCTAAAGGTAATAATTCCGGCTAAAAGGTGGACTGTATTACCGTTGTTTCATATCAGTTGTCTTGTTGATGTGTGTCTTGCTTGCATTTATTCAGTAATGCTTTTTTTCTGATTTTTGCTTTTTTTTAAAAATATTTTCAACAAATAGATTCAATCTGTCTAACTATATTTATTCTTATAGGCACAAAATTTTTAAATGTCAGTATTTCGCTCTCTCATGAATCTACCTTCTATGATAGTGTTTGACGATCCATTTATTTCTTATCTAAGCTGTTAGGGGATGCTTGGTTTAATAGTTTCGGGTACATTTTTCGGGAAGCGATGGTTTTCCAAAAAGATGAAAACCCTCTCAAACTCGAAAGGAGTGCATTTTGTTTTCATTTGTAAATGGATGAAGCTCTCCTCGCTATATTCGAGTAAGCACTGGAAGGGTATACAATATTTCTTGTTCTATCAATCCACAGACTTAGGAGACAGCACTCGCTTGGCATAGGAGTCGTGATAAGGCTAAATCATGTCTGTTTGCGTTGCGTCGTCATTGACGAGGTCCGCATGAGGTCGCAAGTATAGCCAGTTTGGCATTCATATATCTCTAGGGACAGGGAAAAGCAGGCTAAGTTTCCGAGCACATTTTCTATCATATGTGATCTGAGACTCTAGTGTTTTCTTCATTGCCAGCCCACAATAGGTATCGATCCTGAGTGCAGCAGCACACTGGCATGGAACATTTCCACTGCGCCACGAAGCACAGTGAGGAGGGTCTGTAGAATGGTTAAAGTTGATCATTTATTTTTCCAAATAGTGCCTGTGTGGTGACTAATGTGCTACTTGTTGCAGCAAATCAATGATAACGTGTTAGCGGTGTGCGATGAGAACGATGTTGAGAAGTGTGTTTCATGTCTATCGACATGTATATTCCCTGATAAAACTACATATCCGATTGATGAAACTATGGTGAGCTGAAAATTTTAACACAAATGTTTGTTGTGTTAATACTTGTTATGTCAGGGAGGGTTTTTTAAATGTTAACTTAATTTCGATACAGCATTGTTTGTCTGTTTGAAGGACGTAAAACTCAGCGTTTTAACGAAATACTAATTGTCAATCACCAAAGTTCAACTTTTTAACCAAATACTCATTGTCAGTCACTGAAGCAAGTAGCACCGACGAATCTGCTCATAGATCGTTTTGTTCTTGATCCTTTTTTCCGTTAACCAGTCCCTTGAGCAAGAAGTTGAGTTGATTCTTTTTGTTTCAAATTTCTGGAATAAACTAAGATATCAGCAGGCGTTTCTCATTTATGTAAAAGTGACCAATGAGGTATTGATCCAGTTTGTTGATTAATGTTTAGTAATTAAGTGTACATTTAAGGTTCATAACGGACCGCCACATGACAGCAATTTTGGTTATTCATATGCGAAGCGAATGATCGACGTTCTGAATAGAGGCTATGCACAAGAACATGGAAGGTATCCGGCTGTTGAATCTTATCTCATCCATCACCTGATTCCCTTTTTCCCCACTTCCTCCTCCCCTTCGCTCCACAACCCAAAAACTCTACCTAAAAGTATCTGAATTGCGTGGATATGAGGGTATATTTTGGGTGCTCAAGACGGCATAGAGACTCTGTGGGTACATAAAAATTTCACTGGGTTGATCACAGATATGCAGTAGTTGGTTGATGTTGTTGTCAAAATTCTGTACGCTTTCGAGTAATCATTTTTGGTTGCAAATTCCGTGAAGTCTTTATTGCAATTTTTCATTTTGTAAATGTCAATGGAATTTTGTTGTATTTATCGAGCGCTTTATATATAGTTAAAGAATGTCACCTGCCGCGTTTGCTGCTTTTCCGCGCTGAATATGCACGAAATATGCTCATATATGGAAAAGTGGAGGGAGAAAATGAGAGAAAACAAGCACTCTAGAGGTTGTATTCGCTTTTATTTTCTAATTGTTGTTCTTGCTTCATATTTTTATGATTGCTGCAAGGCTATTTTCAGGAAGTATACATCAGTGGTACCATGCAATGTGTTCGGTCCACATGATAATTACAACCTTGAGTATGGACATGTGATACCGGCACTCATTCATAAAACCTATATTGCAAAGAGGGATGGAAAACCACTTGAGGTAACTTCTGACGGTACATTATTTACCTCTGTTATAGTGAAATTCTTTTGAGACACCTGCTTAATTGAACGGGTGGTTGTCCTCGAAAGTAGTCCAAGCAATACTGTGTATATTAGTGAAGTGACGTAGTAACTGCTGCGATGAATTTTGTTGGACTGTAGAATATATGGGGCATGAGCAACAATGCCGTCGTGGTGCAGACGACGTTGAAGAAATGTGGATCAAGTGGTATCGTCGTTCATCGTCATATATTAATTTTTTTGTCTCGACTTGATTGTACTTCTAATCCAGGAACTTCAATACAGCATTAACAATCATTTTATTAAACTTACGAGACTGTTGGACAGCTGATGACAGCTGTGGACAGCTGGTTGTCGCGATCGCTTGACATTATTAATGTACCCGGCGGTTTCGATCGTTTTTCAGTTCGGATCTCCGTTATTAAGGAGTAGTTACTGCAACAAACCGTTTGCTCAATTCCTAAATCATTTAAACACCCATAAAATATTATATAGAAGGCGCGGAATAGGAGTGAATGGAACTCGACAGATCCGTGCCAACCTTTGGCGAATGGACGGATCGTCAGGTGAATGAGGTGAAAATGTTATATATAGCCTTGGCAATGGAATAAATGAATCCATCTTAGATATCTGCATAACGAGTGTAAAGTTATTGAAATTTGAGGTGTTCGGAAGTGGTGCGCCACTAAGGCAATTTATATATTCGTTGGATCTTGCACGTCTTTTCGTTTGGGTTCTTCGCAGTTATGAGGTTTTTCTTTTATTGCATTTTTTCTTTTTTTTTCTTTAAGCGAGTGTTTTTTGGGATATATTCGAAAAGGTTGTAGTGCATGTTTGCATTCCATCAGTGTATAACAACCAGACAGGTGGCTGGAAAAGCCTTATCTCTTGTACGAAGAAGTTATTATTGTTTGCGGTTGGAGAGTATAGGCTTATAAGTAGAATTTCCGATAAGAGGGATGCAGCTGCTTTTTGAAACGCCCGTGTTTTGGAAATGAAATTGAGAGAACGAAAAAAAAACAGATTGTAGTACTTCATAGTAACATCGCCGAAATGTTATTTAATCGCATTTAAAAATTATTGTAGAAATTTGCATTTTTTGCATAGTGTTTGAATTTTTTTCTGAAGGTTCCTGCTAGTTTTCAGTCTTCCATACAAGGTTAAGGTTCCTGCTAGTTTTCAGTCTTCCATACAAGGTTTTTATAATGTAGGTTAATTGTACTTCTCGCTGGGATGAGTTCCATCTCATCTGTGCACTACATGAGCCGAACTATCAAATTTCAGTAGTTGCATGGTTGGAACTACTGCAGAGTTAGATAGAATCACAGTGATTCACAGAAGTGGCGCAGTTGATGCAGTGTTATTTCGCTTTGCGAATTGCGATTTGCATAAGAGCATAAAAATGCCAAATTTGCCGACGTTCCCTTTCAAGTTTGCACTTGTTCTCCGGATGATCCTCGTGCTTTTCGGAGACATACCCGCTTTCCTATGCTTACCGCTCATTTCTTTTCTGTTTTTCCGATAAAGTCCTCTTCACCTGAATTTCCCGACTATTCCCAGCTGTTAGAGTATTTATCATATATTATTTTTGATGATTTAACCAAGTACTTTCGTCCTATTTTTTGTGTTACTGACCGAATATTTTTTTGTGTGCTGGCGTATTTAATGGTCGCCTTGTAATATTCTCTTTAAATTAGCGCTGAAAAACTGTCTTAGATTATTGGAAGCTGGTACATTTACCGAAATTTTATTAAGATATATTAAAATTTTTCGAAATTTTATTGCCAGATTTGTTTTATTGTGTTAAGCGACTCAAAGAAAGATTTTCTTCAGGAAGTTGAGCCGATAATTCTATCAGTTGGCGAGGAAGACGAGGTATCGATCATGGATGCAGTTAATGCAATTGTGAAAGCGTTTGATTTCAAGGCAAGTGATTTCTAACAGTATTTCATTCGACTTAATATGCTTGGCCTTATACTTCAAGCCTAGTGATATCCTTGTTCTTTTCTTGTCCCCTCGCATGTATGGTCTTTCATACGTTAACCGTAAGTCATACCGATCGATTTCGCTCACTGGACAGGCCTTTGAAATGCATGAAAATTCAAATATTCAAATCTTGACAGAGGCATTGTGCAATTATAAGTATTAGAAACCGTTGGGGAAATACTATTCGCATAATTGGATCATTAAATGGTAAAACGCATCGAAAAAGCTGGCATAATTTGCGCTTTTGCAGATCGCCCGCCTAAACCAATCAGCTTCATGAAGTGCCAGCAAATAATAAAGACGTGCAATAGTGCTTTATATTTTAGCGGAATCAGCTGCTAGTTGTCCGGCTTGCGTGAAATGAAAACTAAGTTGTATGTAGAATGTTTGCAAATTTTCCTGCACGCTCGGATGACTACAGCCCTTTTATAAATAGGCTATCGTTCATGAATAAATGATGTACGAATTCATCTCTTATATTTACTGTACTCTCCAGGTTTTGTGGTTCCAGCTACAATGATTCACGAGTTGAAACTATCGGCCAGACAGACAGACAGGCAGGCATATAAAGATTCACAAGTATGACGCTATAATGCGCCTTAAAAATTCAATTATAGAAGAGGGCAAAAAAGCAATTTTATTTTCCCTATCAAATAGTTGTGCAACCGGAAATGTGTTGGGACGAAATATATTTGTGCTAACCTAGCTGTCAGTTACTTGTTCAAAACGGTTTTGCGCTTGGGTTTGCTTATTGCCAAAAACTTTCACTTCGTTACAACAGACCACTAATTATTTTGGCCTTTGGCAGAAGTTATCTGATCAACAATTTGTCGGAGGGGGTGATTTTTTTCGAAACTGATGGTGTGACGGTGCTTTCCAGAGGTGTATTTTTTCGTGGATGTTCTCCGGCTGACGATCGAGTTATTCCGGTTGAAACCCGTTTTTCATAATTAAGCATTTTTGGCGATATCTTTTTATCTCTTTCTTGAATTTTGTTGATCTTTTTTTGCACCTTATGGAGAATTTTGTGGATTATTTTGGGTGTCGATTCGTAAAAAAATCCGAATATGAAAGTTTTTCCGAAATATCTTCGAAATGTTTGAAAAGCAATCCGGAAAGCTTTATTCCTTCGTCACTTTTAAACTTTTTTGACAGATTTTTACAAGACCTCTTGGAAATAAGCAACTCTAGATGACGGTGAACGGAAATCTTGGAAAGTTGATGGTGCGGTAGAGATGTCAGTCCGAAAACCGGAAATTGTTTGCCGTTTCTCAGACTATTGTTTGCCATTTCTGATCTGCGGTGTTCATAATTCGGAATCTTGAGTTATTCAATCCGTATGAGTCGCATAAAATGTTGATACAGATACAGAATTGGAGGAAGAAATTTTCGACAGAGGTACTGGACCTTCTTTTTTGAGGATTTCAATAGGAATGTGTTGTAGCGTTTCTTTTTGGGCGAGAAAGAATCCTATTGAAATTTTTTTCTCTACATTTTTAGGAATTCTAGAAAGCATTCTGCTACACTATATTTAAAACTAATTGTTGAGAAATTACTTCCACATTTGGAAAAAAAGATGGTTTTTAATCTGAAATAATCATCAATCCTTCCATTATACATTTCATGTTCGGTTGTTATCTTATCTGATAAGTTGTTAACTTGTAATCAGGGATGCTACCGGGAATATTGGAACATAGCTTGACGTAAGAAAGGTAAGGATGGTTGGCCATCTTTGAATCTGTTGAGAGGAGACTATTTTTGTGGAGAGTTCGCAGAACACATTTGCTGTTTCATGAACCGTAGGCAACATGTTTTACTAACAAGCGTCGTCTATTCAATAGTCGATCATACTCCTGTTTTAATTTTATGTCCGTTGCAATTTCTTCGCACTTACTTTGCACTTAATTGTATTTTTTCACGCTAGAATAATGATTTAGGTGATTATCATCATTAAAAACACCTTTTCATGAGGTATTTGACGAGGTTTGTTAATGCTACATTGAATAAAGTTTCATTTGGCTTGCTTTATTTCCGCCTGATTATGGTTGTGGTTTTTTTCTAAACTTTTTTTAATTGACAGCCGTTCTCTTTCTTTGCATTCTTGCTAGCCGTTACGGTTTCAGTTTCACTTTTCTAGTGAGCAATGTGCTTCTTTAAATATGACGGGTTCACTCTTTTATGGTCACCTCAGCATCCTCAAATTTCTTACTCATCACCTCAGGTGAGATTTCCCACCTTTTCCAGTTACTCTGCCTTAAGTCTAATAGTTCATCGATCTACTTATGGTTTTTTAAGTGGCCTCTTATATGTTAATTATATCCTTTTTTTAAAAAGTCCTTACATTCTCCTTTTACCGTTTAGAGGTTAGTGTAAAAGGTTTACGAAGGTTAAGGTTCCAGAGGAAGGTGATGTTTGATCGATGGTAGATCGTGTTGTCGTTGCATCTTTTTTGTTGAAATGGTTTCACTTGTCTATGGGAATCCGGATACGTTATTTTGTTGGTCGTATGCAATTCGAATAGGAATGATAAGTGGAACGGTGTTTATTTACACTTTCCGATTCAAAATCTTGTATGCTTCCTTTTCCGTTAACATGTATACATTTCGTTCACCTTTTTCGTCATTCTTCATTTGTTTTTTCAAGTTTTCTCTTTCTAACCGTCTGTTTATCCGATCTTTTTGCTAACTATGATATCTTCATTTCATTCCATTTCTGTCTTGATTATCAAATTTCCTCTCTCTAACCGTTTGTTTGTTTTAACTTTTTGTAAATTATAATTTCTTTACCTCGTTCTATTTCTCTTGTGATTGTCAACAGTCGTTGTTTTATCGGTTTTTCTCATATTCTGCTTATTTTTATTATTGCAGAATTTCTAGTGAGGAGAGCTTGAATTGGTGCAACTGTTGTTCTTATTGATGTAATATTTATGAGGCCGATTTTTGGTGTAATTTTTGCTGAAATTTATTACTAGAGAATTTTTTTTTTTGGTTTTTTTCGATTATATATCTATTAGTGAATAATTATCGTTTTCTTATAAAGGTATTTTATGTTGGTTTCTTTGGTTATTTTAATCGATTTATAATTGTTATACGTGAGAATATTTATGGGGTCTATAATTTGGGAGATAAATAAATCTGTGTAAAAAAAATCGATCATATGCATCTTTTTAGATTGATTGATAGATAACATTTTATCACTTAAAAGGATTATAAAGATTTGTTGAGAAGCAAATAGTATGCAAATTTGAATTTTTGGTAAAAAACCGGTTATGAGGGAAAATATTTTGAATTTTTATTATTTTATATTGCTCGCCGAAAAAAATAATCATTAGGCAATGTGAAACAGTGACGTGAGGTTTTTTCTTAATGATACGTTTGTGATTGCAATGTGCATATCTAACAATTATGCATATAACTAAGCTTAATGATAGAGGCTTCATACATTTCGAATTGTAAGAGAGTGACAAGATTCTATATAGGTGATTCCATATCTTGATACCGCAAATTCCTGCTGAAATACTTACTAACCATTTTTTTGTTGCTTTTATACTCTCTCTTTAACTTGTTCTTTCTCATGCGTTTACTAAAGACGCAACGGCGAAGAATTTTACACTCTCAGCATGCATCAATTCTTGGGCACTCTTATATACCTCCAGTAGGTTTATGCCTTTTCGTATGAGGTTTGAGGGCGTTAACCCACGTTGGATTGCCCTTTCATGGTGGAGGAACTTTAAGCGCTTGATTTGCGGTAATTTTTTTGTGAAGTGTGGGTGTACAAATCCGGTCACTTTTTTTATTTTTCTAGCAGTCCGAGGATGGTAAATCATCGAGCCGTAGTCAAGAAGAGTTAGATCGAATATTCTGAATATCTTTGTCTGAAAAGGCATAGCAGCAGTTTTGCAAATCTTAAAAATGAGTAGTGCAATTCTACAAGCGTGGTGCTGTTTTGTATGGCCACAATCACTGAAAATGAACAATTTATTCAACTAAACATCCAGGACCTTAAATTCTTAGTCTCATAAAAGTATTTTATGCGTTATCTTGGCCACTTATTGTCAATGTTTGACATTTTGCTAATGACATATTAATTTGCATAGATTTTGCCCATTGTTCAATTCATCTTGCAGATTTGCACTTTTGAAACTGCTCTTTTTTTGCTTACAAGACATTGAACGACCCAAATTTTTAACACGATGATGAATATTTGGCATATTGTATTTCTGATCGTTTAGCAAGCGTTTCGTTTGATATACCATCCTTCTTTAACTTTGGCTTAGCTTTGGAAAAATATAGGCTGCGCGTTTGTCACCATACAACAGAACACATAGAAGTCAGCGTTTGTGATCGTGGCTGTCGAATCGATCGAGTCGTACAATATCGTTTTGGCCGCGGTCTATTTCCTTGGCCGAGTTAGGCCACCAACAAATACGATCTATTTGCTATACGAAGATAGGTAACAGTTTTTTGCTTTCCATAATTTCTTGTTTTCTTATCTAAAGGATTCTCTGACGCATGCTTTTCGCTTCTAATTGAGCGAAATTGTTCATTTTTAATTTGTCGTTGAATATAATTTTTTTCTGCTTTTTTTCTTCATAGTTATTCTTTTTTTAGATTTCTATTATCTGATTACTTATAATCTTACGGTGACTGCATTGATCACCGTACCATTAAAATACATATTTACAGGTTTTATATCAGTGGAATTTTCGGAATGTTGCGAGGATATGCTGTACAAATTTTCTTAGTTCTACTTGTCGCCACATGTAAATGCCAAATTTCTAGACAAGTGTTATCAAGCAGTAATGAGTGAGTGACTTATTTATTTCTTCTTGAAGTGTTGTCAAGTGCGAATTTCCTTTCTTCTGATGGATTCAAAAAAAAAGGATGTAATTTGCAAACTTATATTGACCAGTACTCATGTGAATTCTTGGGCACAATGTGTAATCTGATCTCTTTTTTTCAGTGCTCCACGTATAACTGCAGTACGTTTTAGAAATATGGGTACTACAGCTTCATCTACAGGTTTAATTTTAAAAGTTTATGCATTTAATTATTTTATCGAAATATAACAATTATGATTTATATAAAAAATAAAGGGTTTTATTCCTAGTTATTTTTTTGCTTATATTATCGTCTTCATATCAAGCATCAACGCCATTTATGAGTTTAATCTGATATGATATTTAATAAAAATTCCGCAAAAAATATAAAGATAAAATCGTGCAATTGGACCGCTACCTTCGGCTTTCGCTCTTTCAAGATCACCAACATCATCGCCATTGTTCAATACGAAAAGACGTATCGTTAGTGGAATGCCTGCAATACGGCCACCAAAAGGAGTCGCCAATATCTTAAACAATATGCACGAACGAAGCGTATTTCGAAGCGATGCTTTCCTATTGGAGGAGGCAACGTAAGCTATTCTTTGTCATATAAACAATAATTTTCGTCGTTTTGACTTTTGATAAGTTGTTTTACTTAGATAGCCGAATGAGAGACACAAATATGTTGACGACTGTAAAGTTTAGCAAAGAAGTGGTCAATATCTTCAATAATAATTAGGGGAACATTTATTTACGTGACTTTTCATCGTAATATTATATTATCCTGTCTTCTGTATTCCATCTTCCTCGCATTCATTTGTTTTGCTTGTAACGAAACCTCGATTTCTATATTAGTATTAATATTCTCTTCTAGCATATTATATTAGTATTATTGTTTTAGTGAGCTTCAAATGTAAATCATAAATAAGAGTTCCCTTTTCCATTCATTTCTACATTTATCTACCCTTGATTAAGCTGTCTGTATAGCTTCTTGTACCAATAGGGTTATGAATATTGTTCTGACGGTGGCCCGCGGCTAACTTTCTGATTCGTGTTATGCGTTCTTCTATGGACTTTTGAGTACTGATTACCTGTGAGAAGGTAGCATTTGCCTTCAGAATCCACGTTGGCGTAATTCGATCTGTTCTAAAAATGCACTTTTTCTTTTGTTTAATGTTTTTTTCTCTTCTAAAAAATAGGTCGGAATGTTCGGATGTTATTTTGTCCTTTCGATGAACTACTTTTTCTTCCTACTATCCGTCTCTCCGTCATTTATAAAGGGAATTATGATGTCAGCGGTAGTATTTTCTCAAGAGAAAAAACATTTTTGGGTAACTTTAACGATTACGGGAAGATGAATGGGAAATCTTATTCGCTTGAAAATTTAAAATGGCTAATTAAAAAGCGGTTGGAATGAGCAAATTTCCGCTCAATAATAGTCAAAGTTTTTCTTTCACACAATCACATTCGAAGAGAGACAAAAGGAATCTACAAAACAATTAAAACATTAATGTTGCGCTTCAAGATTTGCTGAAAATAGCGATAGAATGTGTACTTTTGATTAGATCATCCGTTGTAATGTTCACTTCATCAACCTGAGCGCTCCCTAGCACATCACACTTTGTGGCCAGGATCATTGACCGTCTCGACTTTTTTTACACAGAGTCAATTCTTTCCACGTTGGACCTCAAGAGTTTTTGTTTAGTGATTTGTCGGGCGTCAAGTTTCGGTATTGCCCGATATTTGTTTTGTTATTTTAGAAAGAAATTTGGTCAAGAAGCTTTTAGCATCATCCAGATATCTACCATTGTTGATGAAATTATTTTTGGGGACTAATGGTGAGGCGACGATAACTATTTCTAAAATAAATGACCATTAAAGTTTCAATTAGTTTCATATGATGGTTATTCATATCCCTTAATATCTTGCTAAATGATCAATGCTTGATATTTTTGACGTCCTTGATGAAATACTCTCTGCAAAAGATACGAACGCATCACCAAGCCAATAAATACTAACCTCAGAATGGGTTGTTTTATGACTAGAGGTTGCAAAAAATTTCAGAGAGGCGGCAAGAGACAAAGAAGACTGAGAAAGAGCTCATAAGGAGGATTTATCCAAATTTATATAATAATTGATGGTCTTTTAGTTCGTTAAGAAAAATGATGGAAATTCTTTCTGCACTATTCTCATCCTGAAAAACTTTTGTTCATAGAGACTGTTGCTTGGCAATGATATGTAACGAAAGTCTGCTACATAACCTGACAGCAATTTATCACGTGATCAACCCCGTGATCTAGCCAGCTAGCGTTAACCACCGCATTGCTTCTCTAGGCGAGAAATGTTAAATGCCTGCCCAGTGATCGGATGAAATGCTTTTTTTTTTTGTAATTTCAACTCAAGAGCCACTCAAAATGGAATGACGAAATTAAGTGATTGTAATATGCATCATAGAAACACCACCTATATTATATTATCACATCTATCCTTCAATTTCATGAAAAATTAGAGAAACTGTTATGGCATTTTACACCAATTAGATTTTCATTTTACGCAACTTGACTTGCAAAAGATCGGCTTTTTTAGCAGATTCGTAAGGTTTCAGTATGAAGGTATTTTTGTGCGTATTCTACTTTTTATTGGCAACCTGTAAAGATGATTGCTCAGGTGAGCGGGAGACAGAAGAACACCTGCTGCTAATTTATCTGACATATTCTTCAACTTGTTTATTAAACCAAAATGACATAAGTTGTTTTGCGTTGTTGCTAACACAGAAATCGAAGCCATTGTCGGACGATAGCTTTGCGTTGATGAGCAGTTCAACAATGACGGTATTGTGTTTTGCTTGCTTCTGAAAAGTGCTACGGGGGTCCATGTACATACATGTGAGTGTGCCCAGTAGTTGCGTTTCAATAAATAGATAAATAAAATTGCCGATATATTTTTTACAACTTAGAAAATGCAACTAGACGATAATTCAATTCACTTTTAATGCTTCTAAGAGAATGTTGGATGTTTTCATTCTATACTCTTGGAAATGTGTTTTTTCTGTACATATATGCATCAATCTATCCTTGAGCCAGAAGGAATATGCGTTTAAGAATCCGTTGTATAGTCTAATCAAAAACGATTTCCCATCATTAAATTTCATCGCGAACAATCTCCTTCTAAGTGAAATCCATTCGCTGGAACAGTGCCATGAAGGCTGCTAAGACTCAAATTTTCTTATGCAACATGTTTTACGTATGCGTATCACGAGCTCAGGCAATGTCTCTGAATTTTGACGTAATCACTTAACCTGGTAGTCTCAATTGCAATAAGCCTACGTCATGCTAGCTTTACTATTGCATTTTTCCACTTTTCACTAATATTTTTTTAAAATCTTCCTAGAAATTAGTCGATTCGTTAACGTTAACAGTGGAATAAGAATGATAACAAAAGCGTATCGTGCCAGTCGGCTGACTTGCTTCTTCATTTGTCAACACAGAAAAAAGAGTTCCATCATTATTTTCCTTCTCGTGATGATTGCGGGTGTTTTTATCATTTCCAACGACTGTCGAGCTTTAGGATAAGTTATATAATATAAAATTTGTTTCTTTATCATATGAGCTAATTTATAGGATTTTGAAATAAGAAATAGAAAGCCTATCAAAAAAGACTACTATAATATGCGTTATTTAAATATATTTACAACTTTCGCAAAAGCGCATTATGATAACGTCATCATTTTTCATATTTATGTGTGTGTATATATGCATGTGTATGGTACTTTCAGATCTCGAATAACAAATCGCAAAGATGAAATTTTATAGGCATAATCTATATATCATAGATAAACAATGTATTAAACTTTAGTTTGATATAATAAATTTCAAAGAAATAGAATTTGAATATGAACGAAGATTTACCAAGAATGTGCACCCGACTGTGTCACATTTTGCAAGTAACAAGATCGAATCAAGGGAAGGACAAATGTTTTGCAAAAGAGTGACGAATTTGGCGAAAATGCATTATCGTTGTGCTATAGTACTTGTTGACAGTTTAAGAAGACTAAGTGATCCGCTGAGTGGGATTGTAAGAGCGAATATAATGCAGATCCATTTTGGACCCCTTTCCACTTGTACACTCCTCCTTTCTTTCTTGCCAACCCCCTCCCCCTCCCACCAGCATAACGGTTCCCCTCTTATACTCTAACGCTCTCTCTACTGATAAAATGCATTTTGCTGCCTTGTCCAATTTTTAATGTTTTGATTCTGTGCAATATTTGTTCGACATTATCTGACATATTGGCCGACTGTTAGCATTAAAAACTAAAACGTGGTTGCTTTATATATTTATTTGAGCAGCGTTCTAAAATCAAAGAAGGAAAATCCATTGCTAGTGATGATGAAAAACAAATTCGAAGGTGGAGACCAATAATGGAGGATATCAGAGAAAAAATTGAAATTATTCGGGACGAAGAATGTGGGGAATCGGCTACATCCAATTTTGACATTTGAATTTCATGCCTTTTTTTGATTCTCCAGGGTAGTTCGCAAATGTACGATCCGAAATGAGTGAAAATCATTGAAAGGGGAGCTTGGACACTAGTCTCTAAATTCCATTTTCGTCGGCTTTATTTTGGTTGCCTATACTCCTTTTTCCTTTAAATTCGTTAAAAGTTTCACGTATAATGCTGTATTATTCTATGCTTTATTATCGCATATTTTGCCATACGATACTCTAACACTATTTAGATTTTTGTAAATAAAATATTGTATAATATAGCTGAGTAGATTTAAGGCGAAAAAATAGAGCATGCATTGATACTGCAGTGTAGACTAATTTACAAAACCTGTATTTAAAAAGAGCCTATTTTCGAAGTCAATACGAAGAGAGTAAATAATTCAAGACCAAAAGTTCTTTTTGACCAGAATTGACCAATGATCAAGGAGTTAAGTTTATGATCAATAGTTAATGACTTTTTCGCTATTTGATTTTTCGAAATTGAAACTGAACGCTACTTGCGATAGTTAGAGCGGCATCAGTCACGTTCATGAGCAAGAGGCAAGCAGCGGTGGATCGCCCCTCAGGGTTATTGGAACTGCGAAACAAAGATGGTGAATGTTGACGGTGGGTCAACAGCTACAGATAGTCACATCAAGAATAGAGCAAATTTTATATGTATCACAGATAGTACACATCAGATATATATAAGAAATGCCAACGTTGTTTCGTCATTTCACACAGTTTGCGGTTTGTTTACGGTCGGTTGATCCTCGTGTCGCTATCTTGTTTGGATCTTTCGTAACTTTCCTTTTTCTAATACTACCTCCAGTGATACTTGGTTACATATCACTGGTCACTTAACGTATCGTTCTTGAGGATGTTGCCTCAAGTTCAACAAGACAAGGAGAATTTGTGTGGCCACTGGCGAAACCTCAGTGAGTCCTGGCATCTGCAAAGGCAGCTTGGCCAATTGCAGTGAAGCATTGTATTCTTTTCCGTGTTCGGCACTCATTGTATTGCTCGTTTTATCTATACGAGTTGTGGAAATGAATTTGACGCTGCGTTCCTGTCAATGGTGTTTTTTGTAACAGTCATTTACGGTATGATACAGGACAGTTTTATCCTGGAAAATGTTTTTATAATTAGCGTACAGTTTAGCCACACTTTTAAAGTATATTGGAATATTTATACAAATTCGTACTGTGATGTAGGCTGTATTGTGGTGTCTCTGCCCATATGTGATGCATTTTTTAGCAAAGCTAATAAAATACCCATAATTAGTTTCTTTCACGCTTTCAAAGCCTCCCTTAAAGTGCCAACGCTGATGATGCAAGCAGACACTTTAGCTGTTACTCTAGCTCTGCGTCATCAACCATTCGGTTATGCATATATGATTATGTAGCGCAGAGATCAATGCGCTAATTGCTTCATCTTCTGGTGTGACAGCTGAACATTCGGAGCGCTCATCTGACGCTTCATATAGAACGGATCATCAATAAGCTTAACATTCTCTTTGATTGACACCTGTGTGTGGCAATTCACAGGTGATGTTTTTTCATACAGTTGTTGGATGCTAGAAACGGAGAGATCGTCTTTCGTTTTCTTTAAGCAACTATTTCATATATGAAATGAATGGTTTTCATTGTTTACAGGCATGGAACGAAGAAGTTTTATACTTTTGAAGTTAACGTTCTTCCTAGTATGGAGTGTGAACGTATCATTGAGCAGATCTTATAGAGGTTAGTCGTTTTTTGATCTCGTTTGTTCACAGCAAAGTAACCACATTGAACTATATAGTCTATTCGTTTGCCGATGGCGTTACTGATTTCAACACTATTCACTAACGTGGGGGAAAGACTTGTATGGTTCGAGTCGTCCCCGCCCGTTTTCTTGGGTCTAGAAAAAAATATTTTTAAGTCTTAGCAATTCGTTTTTACTTGCTGTTTTAATGCGAATATCTACTAAAGCCTTTATTTCAATGTTAATATCAAGTCTTATTTCAGTTCAACTGGTAGATTTTCTTTTGCAAAATTTCCGTCACAAAAAAAGGCTCTTGATGATTAACATCCATCCGCACTTTATTTGAAATCCTACGCAATGTAATTTTCGTATTGATATTATTTGCTTTCAGTTCGTTTGCATCTCTTTGGTAAGAACAACTCAACAATGGGTTAATTCCAAAAGGTAGTTTGAAAATATGAGGGATTCTAAGGAGGAAATGTTGAAGTAGTGAACTTTATGGAATATTTTAACAACCAACAGCTAATGGGAAAAATTCTGCCATTGTTCTCATCAATCGAAATACTTTTTAGATACATCCTCAAGGATAACGCCCGTTACGGCATCCGTAGAAGTCGATAAAACCAATGCAATTCACATTTCGATGAGTGTATCAAGTGGTGGCGATGATATTACGGTGAATGCTTTATTGTTCTTACTCATTAGCATTGTCTTATTACTGTTATAGGATATAACGATGTCACAGAATGGAGGTGATTAGTGCTGTTGTTCAATTTGAATTCTTTTTCCAATTTTTTAAATCAGAAAAAAGGAATTATTAGATCATTTATAAGTATCGAATATTAAATATTTATAAATGTCTATGAACCTATATCTATGTCGAGACCGCTGTCTTCATAATCATGTAGTATAGCTTTCAACAATTCTTATAGTCTTCATTCTATAGCGAATCATTTAAACGAAACCTGTGAACATCTAATCGTTATACTGCTATTGGTGAACATGTTGCCATCGTGCTGTTGCTCCAGCTACTTATATTAGGAGAGCAAGGAAAGTGGTTTAAATTAGCAAGTAAGAGAATGGTGGTTGACGTTAGTTGGAAGAGGAAGGTGAGAAACTGGAGGAATGGACCAATCCAAGCTTTTTCTATCCGTGACAATCATCATAGCCAGCATTTCAATAACACCTGTCATCCATTCTCTATTGAAATAATGTAATTTGAATATTTTATTTTAAGGGTTATAAAATCTATTTTACACAAGATGATGACATGAGCGACGATTCTTTTGCCGACTGGCAGCAGATTGACGTGAAGACCTCTGATCGAAGCTATACGCTAAAGATGAGCTACGAGACATTACACCTACAACCAAACACAAAATATAGACTACGGGTGACTGTCAGTATGGCGGATGGAGAGAGTGAACCGAGCGAAGTACTCGAATTCCACACTGGAACTTCAGGTATTATCATACGAACTTGCTGAAACTTGCTCAGACTCAAATATCGCCTAATTTTGCTTGTTGGTTATAGATAGCGAACATTATGATTCGTTAGATTCTTGTAATCTCGGCTGGTGCGATCGCAAGTTGACACATCTCCTATCATACAATCTTAGAGTTTATTGCAATAATTTGCCGATAAGACGTCCAAGAAGCTGGCAGATATGTGCTTTTTGCATTTTTTTTTCTCTTGACCAACAGATTTCATAAGTAAATAACAAGTAATAGAAGTACGAAGTAAGGTGTTATTGTTTGAATTTATGCGAGAACGCACATAAAATCCCTCAAACGATTTGTTTCCTTTCGCGATTCAGCCAGTGTAAAATGTGAACAAGTTTTTTCCGTCTTTAAATGTCTTTTTTTTTCGATGTTGACCGGTCAACATGAAGTATGGTGTAGAGCGTCATCTTATGGTATACATTTTTTTCAACAAGTTTTGCAACTCTAACTTTAGTATTTACTAAATTGAATTTGCTGGATGGACACACAAATACGCATACATACACGCACATCCACATATAGATATGGTCTTGCCATAATATGCTTTAGCAAATTTGTTTTGCATTTTTGCTTGAATTGCTTCGGCAATATTTTGGCATATTGCCTATATATATGATTTGTTTAGTTACATTTATTTACAGTACCGCTGGCACCATCCAACATCAATGTTGTATTAGCTCCAAGCAACAGTTTTACGGTTTATTTCGACGCGGTAATTAATCCACCGAATTCGAGCACTCTATCAAAATATGTGAATGTGAGTGTTCTCATATATTCTTTACAAGACTAAAAAAATTACTGAAATAAAATGCTAGCAAGGTGATCATGAGTGAATTAGCGGGAATGGTATCCATTTTGCTCAATAGGTGAGTATACTATTTTCCATTTTTTCGGGGTATTCTATAAAATATCTCTGATTTGAATTGAAAACAATCACGAATTGTTAAGCTTCAGCTGAAAAGATTTTTTGAGCTGTATTTCTTGAGCCATAACTTCCTCCATTCTCTTGAGATATGAACTTATGAACATGTCTCGTCTGTTTATTTGTATTGGTCTGTCCACCTTATTTCAGTGTTTGCATAAAGGTAGCAATAGTGAACGTTGTCGAAAAATTTCATATGTTGTCTCTTCGAAGAAAATCATCGTTCTTTGTGAAATTTTTCAGCAGTGTTTTTAATTTTGCAGTATTTACGGCAGTTTAAAATAGCATCTGTTTTGCTCTTTCAACGCCTTTTTCAACCTATGGCTTTTATGGAGTTTTTCAATCAAAGGGATTTAAGCAACTTTCACTCTAAACTTCTTTCACTTAAAATACTGTTGTTTTATTTCAAGCAGTGCCTTATTTCAGGAGTACACTGTGGAATTCACGGCTGATGATCCGACTTCTTCGGATGCCGTTTGGAAATCATTTAATTTCTTGGTGGACGGTATTACAGACGAGAGCAAACGTATCGCGAAATCATTCTCCAGTGCTTATGTTCTACCGAATACGCGCTATGCGCTTCGAGTTTTCACTCATGGGAGATCACGAGGCGCAGTATCTAATACGATCTTCTTTGAAACGTCCACCGGAGGTTTCTTTTTAAATTCCATTGTAGTCACTCTTTAGTATGAAGTACGCTATTAAACCCTTTAACAGAAAAATTGAATCTTTTTGTAGTCGTCGACTGAATGAATGCCTAACAAAATGAATGAGGAAAATGGTGAATTTTTAATAAATCAAACGAATAAATCTGCGCTAAAATCCACCTGAAACATTTCGCTGGGTATTAAATGAGCAGTCGATTGGCTAATAGGAAGTTAGGTTTCTGAAATGTCAACCACTACTACATGCTTTTTTCTCGCTAGCTGGAAAAGTTCTAACAAAGATATTCGAATTTTCCGTCACTTTACGTCCCTCTCACCTTTTGGCCTTTCCTCTATATGCCATATATATTCTTTTAAAAGTCAGCGAGAATTCATGCAGACAAAAACTTTCCATCAATAGACTTTCATCAAAATTTTTGTGTATAGAGGATGAAACACAGCGCGTTTAAGGCTATAGATTTCAGGTTTTTACCTTTAATCTCTGAATGTTATGAAGGAATTAGTGAATAAATGTTTTTCTAAATAATAGGGGAGTTCTTTACAATCCCCTCTGATATGTGTAGTATTTGGGCATATTCATTTATTTCTAGTGCAGTCACCAACCGTATCTATTACTGGTCCATCGGTCATGAAAATGGATCCTTCGTTGGTGAAAGGGTTTAAAGTAAAGTGTGAAGCGGTTGGTGATCCACCCCCATCGATCAGCTGGCTTATTGATGGATATCCTTTGACTGACAGCAACAGTGAATTCACCATTCAAGATCATATCGATGATCTTACAACTACCTCTGAGATCCTCGTGCCGTCCAGGTAACTACTTCGGAAAACATTTCACTTAGTAGGCGCATCATAAAATCACGTGACACAAGAGAATTTGGTTTAAATCATAGAACCGCTTCATTAATTCTTATTGTTAGCAAATTCAACACTGAGCTCCACTCAAAAAAGAAACAAAAAAAAAACAGTGCATTTGAGGTTGAAGGGCAAAGAAGTTGAAAAATTGATGAAATGAAAAAAAAAGAATATGGCAAGGTGACATATCGAAATTTACAAAATATTGCAGTTCATTGAAAATGATATGCGATTTAATAACAAAACTTATGCCAACAAGGCAGTAATGCTAATGCCATTCTTAATGGTTCAATAAAGTTTCCGTTTTTATTAATTAGGACTCGCTCGGAGGTGTTCACTTGCATCGGAAGCAACAATGCCGGTTCTGCTCGAGCATCAATCGAGGTTCAAATTCTTGGGCCTGGTAGTGCGCCTGCAGATATTGCTGCCACTTCAGATTCTCTTGGACTGCACGTCTCTTGGAACCCGCCTTCTAGGCTCAACGGAATGATTCAGGTAGACATTCGTTCAACTCTGAAAAATCCAACAAAAGTTTAATACTGGAAACCAGATACCCTATAAAAACCCGTCAGAAAATCGGCACTGATACTGTAGTCTATTTTGCAGCGTCTAGTACCGGGGAATATGAAAGAAAAGAAGCGAAACAGTTGCGTTCAGCAGCTTCATTTTATAAAGAGACGCTTCAATCGCTGACAGAGCGCTTTAGAATAAACAATTAGCGCATTCAGTTCATCACGTAGCTTGAGCTTAGCGAGTTAAAGAAAACCAAGAAACCCTAAGAAGTTGAAGTTTTGTTCTCAGAAATAAATAAAATTTGAATTTATAATGTGAGAGATGAGGAAAGATGAATATTTTGAAGGAGAGAATCTCAAAAATGACAAACAATCCGTCCAAAATGATATCTCCTTTTAACTCTTCGTAGAGCTTCTTTGTTTTTTCGCATCCATCAACAAATAGATAGTATGCAAGCAAGCATCTGCCGTAACATTATCAATAGGTTAATGAAGAAAAGTACTCTCATATAGGACATATTTTCGAATCCATCTTATTTCTTTATATGATGCATATATCTATGAAATGTGAGCTGTGGATAGTTTCAGTGTTTTAATCAACATCTAAGGGATGAGCTCATAAGATCACCAAAAGGGCGCTCAAACGGCGCATGCTATGAGTTGGAAATGCGCCTAGGCAGCAGTCATCGTACGCTTTGTTCTATTCTTCATCGAAGTTCAGTTAGCTATAAACTTTCAGAGAATATTGCTATCGATAGAATCATAGAAAGTGCAGGTGATGTGCTGTGCAGTAAAGTTAGCTTTACAAGGTTTTAAGAACGATCGAGGGTGGTGAAGGTTGAAACTTCTGTTGCAGCACTAGCAGCTGCTAAGAGACTTTGCTGTTTATATCTTACTTCGACGAAAGCTTTATTACAGAAATATATAGTTTATTGGTCGAGAAATGAGCAACTGGAGCTAGCTGATTGGAATCAAGTCGTTTTGGATGCTAATAAAACTCGGACACTCATACACACACAAGCAGACAAGTTGTTCGTTAGAGTGCAGTCGGCATCGGATCGAGGACCTGGTATCATTTCTGAAGTGATCGCTGCGACGCCTTCAGTAACAGGTGGGAAAGAAACGTCGTTTGTATGAATTTTTGTTGATGGATTTCTGAATCAGTTAGATCGGATTGAGTAATACTGACGGGGTAGGTTAGAAATAATAGGCGGTCAAATAGATGAATGTTTGATTGCAATCATTTAAAACATCCGAATATGTGTGCTGTGCTGCCGATTAGATCAGTGATCATTGAAGTTTTTTAAATATACATATATGCTTATTAGTATACTTAATAGCAGCATAGTTGATTGGAAGCTAGTTAAATATACAAATGAAATTGCAAACATCTGTTAGATTAGTTTCAAGATAATTTTTTACTTCGAAGCGTTCAATTCCATGCTTTTCATATCATGTGTCAAATTCCAGTGCTATAATTAGAAGGTATTGTCCGTTTTTGTTGGGGGAGTGCTACAGTTCTCCTTCAAGCCCTTTCCCCTGACTGCCAAAAAATGGTTTTATGAATAACTTGAGGTTCTATTTGTTTCTCTCATTATTTCAAGTATCTCTTATAAAATAAAGTAAAATTTTCTTGCAGAATTACCACTTAAGACTCAAATTCTTTTGCTGAATCCAACAGTAAACACAAGCGCGATAAATGGATTGTTAATTGAACCTGGTGAAGATATCGAATTCAAATGTATCGTCGAGGGTCGTCCTCCACCACATATTTCCTTTTACTGGAGCGATGATCAGCAACAGCATGTATGGTCTTTTCAGAATACTCTTCTTTGTTATAGGTTCTTGATAACTTATGCTTGGAGATGGTTCGTTTTGTATTTGAAGTTATCCTTCCTTAGTAAATAAAGAAATGAATGCCCGTCGAGACGTTAATGATTCTCGATGTAACCATTCTTTTTGGTATATTTCTGTATCAAACCATGCATTGAGAAGAATTCTTGATTCGGCTACCAAACAGTTTAAAGATTTTTAGGATTTTTGAGTTCTAGAAGTTTCTTTTAATGTCAAACAAAACTTCCGATGATAAAATATAAGTGGTCAGGCATCGGTTTTTTGCCTGTCAACATATATACAAAACAAATATGAGGCGAAATGTCTAAATATCTGATTTTGATCAATAATGATATATTTTGATGAAAAGTGGATTTAGAACTGAATATGATGAACATCAGGATATCACTTCTTTAAAGACATACTCATTTCTGTTCACTGAGCAGTTGGTACTAAAAAAATTTTTCTCTCTGTCAGTAATTATTTGTATACTTTTTGCGATGATAAATTTTGATTTTCAAGGAAGAGCCGATCGCAATGGCGTTCCGTAATATTCCACCGAATACGATTGAAAGTTATGAGATGACCACTCGAACCTATTCGAGCAAATTTCTAGTATGTCGAGGTCAAAACTCATTGGAGATCAGTGAAGCAAAATTGCTCGTCGATGTTAAGAGCATCGATTCAAATAATACAAGTATGCTTTGTTCCACTCAATTTTATTTCGTTATATATTCCAAATAGTGATACTGCAAGCAAATAAAATATCGTTTCAGTTAATTAACCTAAGGGGGCGGCCTTGGAATAGGAGTTTGACTTCCCGATTGGATCAAGTCGTAAGAGGATTTCACCTGTTCGTTTGCAACGACAAGTAGTTCTTAGTGAATAAACACGAGTCATTCAGCGATCGCAGCAATCGTCCACACACTTTTTCAATCTCTGAAGCCTTTCATTGAGTTGTTCGTTTTATTCAGTATAGCTCCATCCTTATCAACCTTTCCATACATTTTCCAGCTTCAGTGTTCGTTTCCATTTCATGCGGAAGCGTGCAAAAGCACCTACTTACGTCAATGGAATGTGTAATCGTTCACATACACTTGGTGTGTAAACAGTGATTCCCTTAGATTTACCTCTTTTGAGGTAAGTGTCCATAAAATTCCTATGGAAAGTTGTAGGCGGCAAAATATATGGCTAAGGTTGTATATCTTGGTATAATGCCGCGCCTTATGTAGGATTTAGCTAATTTGAAGCGATATGAATGAAATATTTCCGACAAAGTTGGAAAATTAGCAACTGATCCACCTAAGTGGTAAAACTAATTGTTTCACATTGCCGCCTTATATGTTTTCTTATATTATTGATGCAGCACTTTATATTAGCAAATTCTATAAAGTTTTCTCAATGATCCTTTGCCGAGGAGATGACACAGTCGTTAAGAAATATTGTGTTTGATCAGAGGTGTCATTTCTCAGCTTTTAAAGCATAATTTGCAACTTTTATATTTGAGTCGGTATTCATTGAAAATATGGGGGTGGCTGTTTAACAGCCTACAAGATGTTGGATTTCCTGGATCAGAAGTTCGGCAATTTCCGAAGAAAATCAGACATCTCCAAGCTCAAAAATTCTCTTACGAAGATGTGCACTTTTGAACTTCAGAAATCCTCCGGTAAATTGACTTACTCGTTTTAAAGCTTTGAGTTGGCTAGGGATTCCAAAACTCTCCATTACCATATAATCAAAAACTTTCTGTTATCAAAACCACCTGAATCCTGGATGAAATATGCACTTCGGAATCGAACAAATGGAATTGTGGGTGAACTCCAGTAAACTTCATAACAGTATCGGATTGCAATTAAAACATGTTTTCTGTTCTTTGAATATATGTTTTTTTCTAGAACCTCGTCTTGCTGCAACTAACCTTCGTATGAAACAAATTAACAATGACAGTGTGGTTCTGCTATGGGATTCACCGGTGGCATATGATGCCGAAGTTGTATGTACATTCTCCTTTGTATTTTACTATACTTCTCGAATCTTCCTTATTAACTGACAATAACTTATTGACCTTATACTTCGCCCTTCCTGTTTGTTAGTTACATTTTTCTGATGATACGTTCAGCTGGAAAGGATTATTTAAGGCTAAGACCAAAGGGATATGGTTAAAACATAAACCAGTATGATGTTAGAGGCAATTTATTTTTGATGAAGCTTAGAATTTCGTAAGCGTTCAAGAAGAACCTCGATGAGGTATTGTCGATTAGGACATACTCATCTACAGCAAGAGTTATTTCGCAATGCTATCAATCCATAGTAACTTATTGTTAAAATATAGTTCACGAATAGCCTTTCAATATCTAAGGAACAGTGCCTTTTTTTGCAAAGCAATTCCCCTCTTTTTAATTTCCTACCTACTGGTATGTGTATGAAGCTTAACAAAGATATACGGTACGATCAAAAGCCATATCTTCTCTATTGCTGTAAGAGCTATGAGAAAGAAATAGTAGAGGGAGTAGGATTTTTCTTTGGAGGGAAATAGAATGAATTCAAAAATGGGGTGATATATGAGTTCTAGGTTGTAGTGCACCATTACTGTGATAACGCAATCGCACCTTTTTGAATGCCCATTGCGCTTAATTTGTCATTCATTTCACATATTCGTATCGTCGACACTGGTTGTTGACAAACTTCTAGCGAAATGAAAGAAAGAATGGGAGATTTTATCATCCTGGTATTTAGTACCTCTCTAGTATTTCTTCATACTTCCTGTTTTTCTCCCTTCCCCTTTCACCTCCGTTCTGTCCCACCCCACGCTCACGTATCATGAAAATACCTGTGATGTAAATGACGGCGTTGCAGCGCCGCAATTTCCTTATAGGTGAACGATTGGTGCGTCATTGTTTAGGTGGCCAATAATGCTACGACGATCACCTGTCCCCCCGAATGAACGATGTCTTAAATTTCACTGTGACGCAGTAACACTTTGAAGTCATTTTTTTAGCACTATAACGTCTACCTAAGCGACGAAGTGACAAAGCCAATACGCAAATGGACAATGTTGAAGAGCAATGTGAGCAGGCTAACGCTCACCAACGAACACGTTGCTCCAGCATCCACTTACTACTTCCGAGTGGCATCAGTCAACGAATTTGGCGAGGGTATTCTATCGGAACCGAAACAGTTCTCGACGCCTACCGGTGGTTGGTTGCTTTGATAGATCCATTGCTTTGAAAGATTTTTACGAACAAATGTATAAGTAAGAAAATCTATTGCAAACGTCGTCCAATATAAAATATTTCCCTTATTTCTAGTTATTCTAATCATTTCATTTACCATATGCAGTCTTGAGTGAACCGATCTTCTAAAGAGCTAGAAAAGAGCACTAACTACTCGCATTATCGTTCTTAATATTTTTTTCAGGTTTTCATTTATTGCATCATTGATCTATTTTTACGTTACGCTCTTCATTTGTATACATTAGCATGTTTTCTTATTCATTTTTTCAGTATTTCTTAGCACATTCTGTAAATGTCAATGTGAACATTGTAAAGAGATCGAAATATCCATTCCTAAGAATACTTTTTACACAAAGAAACGACTATAAGAAAGTTTTCGCTTCATAACTTCTGATGACCTTGAATTAAATGGTTAGGTACCACTTACTCTCATCTGATGATGGTGAATAACTTTTATGTAGAAAAAGAACTTTTTGAAATTGAAGAAATTGAAGAACTTTGAACGTATGCGGATTTCTTCACTAGTTTTTGAAGAGAGTTGTCATTTTTGGCAGGTCCTCGAGGCCCACCTCGAAACGTAAAAATCAGTGTCGATGAAGCGAATGTAGTAGTCATTACCTGGAAGAAACCAAATGACACAAATGGAGCACTTACCGTTAAGTTCTTTCTCTTATCTCTATTATAATTCTTATCTCTATTATATATATATATATATATATATATATATTACACCAATAATTAAAGGAGGCGGGATGTTAAAAAATATTTATATAAAGTAATACATTATATGTAATCGAAAATTTACATTTTTTTGATGCAATAATTGGCAAATAAAACGCAAAAAAAGATGCTATAGGATTCAAATAGATGGAAAAGTTTTCGACGTATTTGATATTGCCGACAGACAAATTTCAAGTTTTAACAACTCTGAATTGAAAAATTGTCACCTTTTTTCCTTGACATTAAAAAAATTTTTTTAATCAAATTCGACGCATTTTTTAGTGTTTTATAAGTTCTGCGAAGCAACTGTAAACTATTTACCGGGAGCTTCCTTAGCTTAACGAATTCGAGCATTGTTTCTGGAAATAACTAAAAATCATTTCACGATATTTTAAAGAAAATAGAGGGCATGGCTGGATTGAGCATGACGATTGCGTGTAAATCGGATTTATTAGGTTGCATTTTATAATCTAGGCTGTAAGGTTTTCGAAAAGAATCCGCGAATGCTGACTTGGTTGAGCTATCTTCGAATTTTTTTTCATTAAGCTAGACTTTTCACTTTATCCTTCGAGCTTCTACCGTGAGTATCCTATACTTGTTCACTTTTTCAATTGGCATTCGTAGTAAGCTTTAAGAACCAGCGAGAGTCTGTAAAAAGCTTTAAAAATAACAATTTTTAGAAAACAGTTTAATTGTTATTTAAATTGAAATGCAAAGTTCCTGTGGAAGAACTTTTTTACCTAATTGCGTAGAATGAAACTATTATACAATTACCTAGCGCGTACTATAAGCTTGCTGTTCAACATGTACTTTTCAAGTAAATAAGGGCTGGAGTTTATTCGTCCTCTTCACCAAGAGCCCTTCCTCAGGTTCATTCATCCTCCTCTTTGCCCTCTTCGGTAAACTATTTGTCGAACTTTTTTGATGTACATAAAGTTTTGATTTCACATGCCTCCTTAATTATTTCCGATGCATGTTTCATATCTTTACCTTCTTCTTTACTCTCTTCCTGAAAACTAATGGTAGGTTGATTCAGTTCATTATCTTTTTTATTAAGAAGTACACGGTCTATTTTACTCGTGATCCTGGGATGGATGACAACGACTATAAGAACTGGCAATTCGTTGATATTACGACGGCGGCCGATGAATTTGCTTATAAGATGGAACAAGAGAAAGTTGGATTGCGGCCAAAGACACTCTATAGGGTTCGCATAACAGCCACCAATGAGGTAGCTGAAAGTGAACCTACGGAAGTGCTCGAATTCGAAACCACCCAAGGAGGTAGACCCATTTTCGTTATGCCATCTTATTACGCGAACTCAGAGTTGATAATTGATGTGGTCGGTAGGTTTGAAAAAGTGAGACGTTGCGTATTGTCTTCATTTGCTTTACCTCGCCTATCGTTGATAGTGCTTGTAAGGTTATTGTCAGTCATAAGAAGGAATGTTTATTGAACGCTATAGGAGGGAAGGACGATAGAGATGGGTGCCGGTGAATAACTAGAATATTACGGAGAGAGGTATGAAGCATGATAGTACAATAAAACCAACAGAATTTTGCTTGCAGCCTAATTACAAGTACACCGTTATTTTTATCCACTTACAATAGTTTGTATTTATATTTGTTTATCTAATTACAACACTTTAATTAACGTATATTTATTCGAAGTAGATTTTTTTAGAATGCTCTAACCGAAATTACATCTAACAATGACCATTCTACCAGAAAATTCTTTTCTTACATTTCACTATTATTGTATGAGGTAGACGAGCAGAAAATTTTTGCTATCATCGGTGAGCTCCTATTATATAGAAATTCATCTTTTCATAAATATTTTTGGGCAATACTCCAATCTTCGGGCAAATATGGTTGCAAAAGAGGGGAAATTATTGCTGTCTGATAAATTTATCTCTCTACATATACTTCATCTCTCAAAAGCTTCTAATATGCTTTTTCGCACGTAAGCATTTTACATATGCAAAAAATATGCAAACGCAGGAGCGAAGCAAAGAAGTTGAAACGATATATATAACCGCCTTCATGAAATATCGAAAAATGTTTAAACGAACAATACATTCATATTTTTGACGAATTGACCGATTGTACAAACCATTTAAAAAAATCCTGTTTATTTTCACGATTGGTTGCGAAATGTATGCCGATTTTTGATCACCTTTAGATATGTGTAACTTTCTTGAACTTGACTGTTCAAATAAGAAATTGATTGATCAGTTAGGAAGTTTGCGAATTTCTTCATAACTGAGTGTGTTTTCCTATTCACTGATATAAAACTATCCATTTGCAGAGTTTCCAGTACCTACTGACGTACAAGTTGAAGTACGTGAGGATAACACCGTTATTGTTCAATTTACCGCTGTGAAAAATCCCGAAGATCATTCCGCCTATATTGAGGTAATCTCGGACTTTTGAAGGGGATATGAAAAACGACTGTGGAAATTGCTCTTTGAAAGACTCTTTGATTATTTAACGTGAAGAAATTTCTTAAATTTTTGTTGTCTTCATTCGAAAAATGACCTTTTATTTATCGATGAGTTTTTTTTATATGACGCCTAGGAATAATTCTGAAAGGAATTTACTTTTAAGTTGAAAATAATATTTCCAAAATATGCATGAGTTCAAAACTTCCATTCTTCATTGGCAATTTAAAAGCAACTGTTTTATTGTTTGTTCAGGAATATGATGTTCTCTTATCACCATCAACAGACGCACTTGTTGCGCAGTTTCTTCCAGTGGCAATCGCCGAGAAAAAATTCAATGCGGTGAGTGATTGTTACATTGTCAGGAAAAGAAAGTCTCTAAACTCATTTATTTTGGTATTGATAATATTTATCTTTCTAAAGTTAATAAATCTAAAGCGTTCACCTTCCCACTTCCGGAAATTGAAGCTTAGGTGAGTGCCTTCAACAGCTGTGTTCAGGAGCAGCGTGAATATTGTGTGATGAACACTTTTTGATGACCAATGCATATGAATCAAGTGCTATCTCATGCCACTGGTGCTTCTTGAATTAGCAGTACAAGTTCAGAATATTTTCTTATTTTCTAAAGAATTCGTTTTCTGACAAAACAAAAGACAAGAACTGATCTTCACATTAAGATCAAAAATCAATTGATAATCATATTGCAGAGTACAGCACGAATTACAATGAAAATTGCACCAAATCAATTAACTACGATGACACAATATTGGCTAAGAGTTCGGGCAAATATTCCAAATCGTGTCGTTCAAGCAAGTAAACCGAAACGATTTGAGACAGGAGATGGAAGTATAAACATTTGAATATTGTTTATTTCTAGCATTCTATGTTGACCAATACCTTTTTCTTTACCTGCATTAGAATCGCTAAGCGATTTTCATCAGATTCATATTACATTCACTCAAATTGCTTGACCAGAAAACCTAACGGTTTTTTCTTCGTCTGATATAGGCATGTAAAGGAACGTCAAGAAACGCGTACTGTACTCTGCGCGCCATTTTTTGCTTTGCAGTCATGGTACCTTGTACATGGTTTTCTTTTACTTCCTTTTCGGTCTGCTTGTAGCAAAAGGTGGCATGTGTTTGACAAGCCATGTTTTGAAAGGACGCTCATATTTGTGCCAATGAGTTACCCCGCTTTTTATGCAAATTTTCAGCAATTTATGCAAAAAACAATATGTTCTTTTAACCATATAAAAACTGAGTTCATTCTCAAGTCGAGTCTCCACTGGTGCTTTTTATATAAAAAGGGAGCAAATCGTTGAGGACAAATAAATTTATTTATTTGATCCCATTATGCGAACAAAACTTAGCGAAATTTGCTCAATTAAGGCAAATTTTCTGTTTGCATTCATTTTTAATGCCGCAATTTCTCCGAAATAGATTAAATCTGTTTTAAAAAAACCCTTAAATCCGCAACGTCGATTAAGTTCTTTTCCACAGCTCTTTATTCTTACGTTCGAGTTCACGGAAAATGAAATCTTCTTATCTCGGACTTTGCTTCTATCTCCTCCCATCTTCAAGCTTTTTTGCTTCTATTCGCTGTTTAATATTTTATCATTTTATATTAATGGAAACATCCTCGACCTTCTCTGCATCTTTAGCTTTTTGTAATGAAAATTTTTGCAGTTGTTCGCTCTAAAACAGATCCAATTTTTAGTTGGTACTTCAGGTAGGCGAATCAAAGAATCTGACTTCGTTACCTTTAAGCTGCTTTTTCGATGAAAGAAAGATTCTTTTCCCGGTGAGTATTTCTCAATACTTATTACGTAATGACACACTAGATCGCGGGCAGGATTTCAACGTTTCGCTATTGCTTACCACAGCGTGTTCCCTACTACGGCATACTGCTTGGTATTATTTAAATGTAGTGTTCGGGACTAAGAAGCAAATAGGTTCTTCCTTCTCTTTCCCATCTGCACGTTTTTGGGGATTTTTGACATGATTGTCCGTTTTTGGAACGAAGAAAAAACTGGATGGCAGAATATGAGGCTGAAACGAAACTTTCGAGAGCCTTCTCATCCACTGAAAATGACTGAGAATCTCTATATCTTCACATTTATCCTAAGCTTATTCCCCTTTTCCAGACGTCATTGAATAAGTATGACGGACTGCCAAAAATGTCGTTTTTCCCCTCTCGGCACGTGTATTAAAAGTTTCCAATAACAGAAAAGGACATTTTTGGGGTTTCCTTATATAGCATAATTCCTCGCTATCACAAATTTAATGGAGAGTTCTAGGCCTTTTTCTTTCTTCTCAACTGGGATTGTTTACTACTTGTGCATTTTTCTGAGGATGCAAATTTCTGAGAATGCAAAAGAATGCAAATTTCAATGTAATCGTTTCTTAAAACCTTAATATCGCTCACTGCGTTCAGTTCGCTACTTTTGAACAGATAAAAGAAACGGTTATTGGAGTTTGCTAGATTTTGGGATTTTTTAGCACTTTCCTTGGAAGTTCTTTTGAATGATCGAATAATATTATGAGATAGTGATCACAAGGAAGGTTATCCCGAGAGACATCTTCCTCTATCTCTTCCACTCCTCCCACCGTCTCTCCCTCTGGGGGTTTATTGAGAGAAATATTTGTCGCTGAAGCGTTCGCGCTCGTCTTCTTACTTTTAAAGGTGAAATTAGTGCATGCATAAATTTACATGCTAAAAGAGCATAGCACCTTTCGATCACCAATATCTTAATAAAAATGTTGGTCCCTTTTTGTTTTCTGTCCCCCACGTTTACCAGTGTCGTCTTTGAAACTAACAGCTACCCATATTCATACTCTCTTCACGATCCTTAGGATTCCATCCATGTCACCTACACAGAGCACATCATAAAATAAGGCCAGCTTTTGCACAAGCAGAGATAGGTGAAAAGGAAGGGCTAGAATTTCCATTATAATGCTTTTTTTTTGCATCAGCTCTTTCCATATGAGAGATCACAAGCGCTCAGTATAATATTTGCGTTTAATTAAGACACCTCCTTGCCTCTTCTCACCCCGCACCCAACCAGAGAGTAGGGAATTGGCCATAAATTCGCAGATTCTCGGTCGCAATCGGGCAATAAAGTTAACTGCAAAAAATTTACAATTCTGAGTATTTTTCTACAAAAATCATTTGAAAGCGCAAAACTTTCGGCCTCTTCGTCGTTTTTCTAAGCAGCGCAATTGTTCACAGATCACCGAACTAATACCTTTAACGTCCAATTTCATTATACAAGAGTGACTTTTGTGTGCTGCTAGTTATTGGTCTGCAAATCTGTGTTAAAATATTCTGCAGCAAATTTCGGTCCAGGATTGTGGACTACAAGAGCTTCATCTGTGAAAGAGGAGGGGAGGTTTGTGGCACTCTTCTACGATTCTTGTCTTCTCTCTTCATACGTTTATTAGACTTTCGTCTTTAAAATGTCGCTTATTGAGCAAATATTTCGCTTTCTATTCGTATCTCTTCATTTATTTGTTGTTTCAAATTTTGTTGATTTTCACTTTTTAAACGTTTGATATCCTTTTTTGTTTCATACAGCGAGAGGAAGTTGTAGCATCTTGATTGTGGCATGAAAACGAATTGGCTGAAATCTGTTTGCTGAAGTGTTGAAATGCCAGAGAAGAGTGATCAGCCGATGAAAAAATTGTTTTTTTTTAAATTGTCTTTTTCTAAGTTAAATTCATCAAGCAATCAGTTTTAATTCACCTATTAAATTCAGCCGTGCTACTAAAACAATAAAACAACTTTGAGTTAAGTGTCGATCCAATTATCATAAGTAATTAACATTTACGCTTTTAAGTATCCCACAAACTAAGTGAACCTTCTGTTAGATGGGGTTTTAATTCTTCTTCCCTTCAAAATTTGCAAGTTTAAAATTAGACAGCACTAATTGACGAAGCACCGAAATTGTATAGTTGGTTTCAACCTTACATCGTAAAGTTGCCATACATGGGAATTTTCACATTTTGCTTATAACTTTTGCATGTTAAAATGTGGGAAAGAAATAAGATCTATTGAATAAGTGGGTCTGATGAATTATTAATCACTGCAAGCTTATTTCTGTAGCTAAGAAGTTGCAATTGCCGCCTACAATCTTTCATTGCTTGTTTTGTTCTTTTTTCGCCAAATATATGTAAATTTAAAACGATTGAAAATAAAAAATTTGCGTATTAATGAAGTGTTGAACATTAGCAGCCACATTGTTTCATGCCCATTAAGCGTTCATAGCGTATTTCATTGCAATGATAATGCGCTCTTATTCTGGCATCTTCACCACTATAGCAATACAGTTTTCACAATAAGATAATAAAGCAAAATTTAGGGCATAACAAAAAGTCATCAATAGTGTTTTCAATAGATGTTTTTCAATGGAATATATAGATGTTTTTCAATGGAGTATACTCTCGGCACCAATCTTATCGCATGCGCTAGATGAAAGGATGCAACGACTCCATGTATAGAGAGTTTATTTCATTTTATCTTTGAAATCACAGCTCTGATCCCTAACAACTATCAACAACTAAAATTATTCTCACTGAAATATCAAGAAAAACTATCGTTTTTCTCTCTTTGCTTGTTCGATGTTTATTTTGGCTGCAAAATCAACGCATCACTGCTGAGAAAAATCATCATGCACTCTACACAAAACGAATCACAATCAACATAAATTGTTTCCTTTTATTTTGTACTAAATGAAAATATAAATTTTTGCTTTTATTAATATATAAATATAACTTTTATTAATGTAAGTGTAAATATAAATTTGCTTTTATTAATAAAATAAAATACAAAGACGGTGAACATAGTAAAATGAGACAAGTATGGTTAGAAAAAGCCATATTGGTAGCGCGTAGCTTCATCATTCATTTTCACAGTTGCTTAGAGTTTATCAAAAATGACTGCAATCTGGTGAATTTTTCCTTTATAGAGGTTGCTCCAGTGGTAAGCATTCGTCAAGGTGAACGTATCAAAAGAGAGCCGAGTCGAAGCTCGCATTTACATTTCGAATGTGATGCTGAGGGATTGCCACGACCAGTGATCTCATGGTTATGGGATGGTGAAGTAATCACTGGGAACGATACATATTGGTCTATCACCGATATTACCCACGATTCCATGCATCAAATCCACAAAGCAAGGTATCACAGTCACCGCACGCACTTTTTAAGCGTTTTTGCGGTCTTTTACCAAAAGAAAAAGACTTGCTAGCCATATTTTTCAGGGATTCGAAACGCGATTGAAATTCATAATGCTCTCGTGATAGCACTTTCCAAAAGCTTGAAATTTTCACTTAATAGGTTGGCCATCCATAAACTTTCGCATTAAAAATCGGTGGTTAAATAAGAAAAAACTCAAGTCGATTAAATGCATTGTCACTGATATGCTGATAAATTTCTCTTCCGTTTTACCATCGTTCTAGCCACCATTGAAAGCCATGATAGCCACCATGATAAACCACTATTGAACTTACGAAACCAATGCGCCCAGCATTGTTAGCAAAACTTTTGAGAAACCATTGAATATCAGCATCCTTTTTATCTCTAATACCCTAAAACACGTTCATTTTTTCTTTAAAAAATACTTTTTTTTAATGACACCCGCTTAGCAACTAAATACCGAAACAATTCTCGTTGCGGAGGTTTTTTCCACCTTCATCGTTTCATAAAACTTCTCAAGAATATTTGTGCCAGCTGTTTGATTGAACACACTTTCTCTAAATGTAGGGAACTTTTCATCTTCTTAAACAACACAACTATTAGTAACGAAGTGATATACGTATAAAATAAAAACGGATCGTTTATTTGCAGAGTAACGAATGCATTATTTTTTACTATTTACAATAACGCAACAAATTTTTGTGATTTAGGCTTTTTATTCACTTATTAAGCGTTGAATTTAAAACAGATTTTTAAAATCTTTCACTGAGAATGTAGGACTTTATATTGGATACAAATATTGATCTAGAGTCTTGGTCACTTTTAAAGTCGAGATGTCTCTAGTTACCCGAAGGTGCCCAAAATTACCCGAAGAAGGAGATGTTACTCGTTACCCGAAATTACCCGAAGAACTTGAAGGAATGGAAGCAGTTCCAAATCTGATCCTCGCAAATTCATACTTGATGCTTATGTCGTCATTGGTAATCCCCGCGATATTTCGAACCTCTCCTAATTCACACAATACAACCTCTTGCCTTTAACTATTCTACCAACTTGTTTTATTTTTAGTTCTCGTCTAACCGCACCTACAATTTCTCGGTCTGGTATCGTCTCTTGTGCAGCCTATAACAACAAAGGTTATTCAATGGTCAACACAACCATTGTCGTTACAGGGCCTGGAACTACAGTTCGTGGCGTTCAGGTAGGTATTTGTGCCATAATGCTCAATGATCATTGGGATCGTATTCTTTACTTTTCGTCAGTCACACATTCAGCATTGTGCTGCCATCGTAATACAGTCTCATTGTGGCAGTATTTCCTCAAAAAAGTGTGTAGTTTCGATCAAGCGAAAGCTTACTTCACCGTGGTTTTAACTAAATCACCTCGTTAAACCTCCTTTCGATCCGTTGCATTTGCAAATTCCGTATAGAAACAATTTTTAATAATTTACTTCTCAGTGAATTCCTGGAACACATCGGAGAGTTCATTATATGAAGCGTCGGAGAGTTTATTGTGCATTGCCAATAATAGGTGTTGTTATTTTGATGGTTTGAAATTTACCATTATGATGTTTACATTCCATAAATATTGTTGGCACTGTATTTTTTTGTGTTTGTGTTCAGCTGCAGTCTAAGGCAATCTTTTTTTTTTCATTTGTGTTTGCAGGTTGTTTCGTTCCAAAATGTGCTCAATATTTCTTGGCAAGAACCTGAGGTGACGAATGGACAAATTCAGGTGTGACATTTTTTCGTCCATTTCGTTTTGCTTGCGCAATTTTTATAGGCGTTTATGAATTCCTTGATGGCAACACGCGCATTAATGTTTCGTCCGTCTCGATGTTTAAACCCAAAGAGGCAGAGCTAGGAAATTTAATAGATAAAGTATGCCCGGTGTACTAATTTTCAAATAGATTAGAGTGACTAACCTTCAAAGTTACCAAGATTCTGTATGAATTTTGTACCGATCAGGTTGCATTTTATAGCAGTTGAATTGCAAAAAAAAACGGAAGTTTTGCAGAACTTGGGTCACGAAAGAATCTACAGAACATTTATAAAAAATTGCGAAATTCAGTTGTTCTCAAGTTTAAATTAGTGGATAGACAAACAAGAACATATATATATATATATATATATATATATATTATATATATATATATATATATATATATATGACTTCACTATGATGCGTTTTTGCAAGGGAAGTTTGCAGATACGCGTAGCGAGCATGGCAACAACATATAAGAGACGCAAAATGCAGATACTTCACAGCAATAGTTGTCAGTTCACATTACCAATGTTATGAGTGTCTCTGGAAGTGATCCGCATATGGAACCGATAAACGTAAATTCGCATAGGATTCGAATATATCGCAACTTTAAATGACTTGGTGAGGGTGACTTGGTGACGCAGGTTTTACTGTTCGGCTCTGGGTTAAAAAAAGCTGCATCCTGCGGTACCTTAAAACAGTCAAGTTCAGCAGAATAATTCACGCCTTGTCTATTTCAACATGCGCGTGCAGCCTTTTAAGAGGGATGGAAGAGAAGGGTAAGAGGGAGGGAAGAGAATGGCGAGAGGATGGGGAAGAAAAGAGTAGGAGGGGAGGGAAGAAAAGCTGGCACCCTTAAACATCAAGAATTAAAGTATCATCGGTCATTGGTATAAGGAAGTGGGAGCTGAAGGGAAGTTGCAAGCTGCTCTGTTCGGCAGATAACTTCCTAGAAAATCGGTTTACATTGGCGGAGGTCACATTCATGAAGCAATAAGATTTTAGGTTTTACCCCATATGTTAAAGTGGATGATTTGCAGAAATATATAATATATATGACAACGTCACCAAATGATGATCTCGGTGACTGGGACGTAGTTGAAGTGAATGGCGATGAACTTTTCGCTGTTCTTAACGAAACTCTTCCTAATACCAACTATACGTTCAAATTCCAATCGGCATCCGAGCTTGGTTACGGTGTTATTTCGGATGCATTCACTGTCAATTCAGGGAAATTGTGTATGTTATTTTCATTGTTTTATGAAAATTCATATTTTGAGCTGTTCCATTTTTTGCATTTTTAAACCCTTTCGTCACAATTTCCACAGTTTGATCTCACTTTGATCGGAATGTCGATTAGTTACTATGATATGGGAGATTTATTCTTTTCAGAGGGGAGTGATTGATTGTTCTCGAATTATGTTTAGAGCGTAAAGGTGCACTATTTTTTAAGTTCCATGTGGCGCAAAAACTGAAATTAATGCGAAACTTTCCCTTCTTTGGTGCCAAATCTGTCAAAAAGTCCAGCATTTCCGCAGAAAATATTGAATTAAAATTCAAAACTAACATTAAAAATTTGTTATGTATGCGTTGTTTAAACTTTACATGAGCAGCCATATTGAACATTCGACATTGATATATTGGGTATTGATTGTAAGGCAAGTTATAGTTTAAGATGCACGACGAGGTTGTGATGTAATATTATTTCTCTAGACGATTTTCCGATCCCATATATTACCAGTAAGATTACCATAAATTCCATGAAATTTATAGATATACCATTGGAAGTGCGCATTGAATTAATCAATTTACAAAATAGCGACAATGACGAAATAACAGTCGAACCAGGCACAGAAGTACGATTTCATTGCCTAGCAAAGGTGTTTCCTTTCTTTGTTCCAGTTATTATTGCGACATTGTTATGTGGGACGTACTGCTTATTGCCATCCTAGAAAAATTCCAATTTCTATGTTCAGCTCCACTATAAGTTTAATTGCCGCTCACGTCGAATCGATAACTGTTCCATTGAACAATCTGTATAAATTGTTATATAAGCTTACCAAATCTAAACAAATTCATAGCAACCACGATGAATTAATGGCTCTACTTTTAGAATATAATGAGACAAACCCGATGGCTTATTGCAATCGGCGCGTGTCATCTGTAAAGTGTTGATTTTGAGATTTTCAAAAATACTGAAGTGTTTGTTGTTCGGCTTTCAAAAACCTTTGATTGCCTTCTAGAGTCTTTGCAAGGCCTAAATTCATTCATGAAATACTGGCTGGAAAAAAACCGTACAAAATGAATGTTTCCAACCATCTACAACCACTCAAGTATAGCTTCTTAAGTTTGAAGTATACTTTCACATCCTTTCACCTGCCCTGGAGATTATTTTGAACTTGGCCAGATTGGATAGTATGAAAAAATTTGCTGTGAAGTCGAGATATATGGTTCAGTTCGTTTTTTAGGGCAATCCACGGCCTTCGGTGGTTCATTTCTGGACGACCGAAGGCATTCAGGATGAGGAGCTAAGCACGGATCCGGTATTTTTTGCAAAACTAAACGTGCTAGATTTATATCAAGTGGATACAGTGGAGAGTGTTTCAACTACTCATACAACACGTCAACTCGTTTGTGAGGCACGTAATGAGGATGGTGCTATTCAACATAAAATACGCTTCAATGTTGATAGTTAGTTTCGAAGATTTTTTCTCCCTTGAATGGAATAATGGAGAATTAGATTTATGGTTGTTATTTATAAAATATAGATGCGATGGAAGGTTTTTTGAATGTTGATAACGGAAGCATTTCACACTTTCTCACCTCTGATCCTTCCACTTGATCATGTATTTTGCTCCTTAAAATGTTCCCTTACATCGAGAGTAAGTCCACTTTTTCGCTTCCATAACGCAGCACGCGACTTTGGAATTGTTGCAACCTCACCGATGTAAAATGAAAGTCCCATAGATTGAAAATGTCATACAAACTTCTGACTTTTTCAAATGTCGATTACCTTTTTCAAGGTTAATGATTCAGCTTCACTAGAATGTCGGAGTCATCCTGTGATTTACATCATATCCAGCAAATTTCGTGGCTTTAGTTCCATAGGTTTTGCAATTGAAAGAACTGAATAGACAGGTAAAACACATATACGTATGCACAGATACGACGTTAGCTTAAGATGCCTTGCAAATCCAGATTCACAAAAGCATATAAGTGTGGAATATCTTGCTTGGTATTAACCATTTCCGGTATTTATGGCATCACATCAGTTTCCTTTTATTTCCTTTTCTGTTTCGATTTTTCAAACCATTTTTTATCATTCTTCGAATGCAAATTTTATTATACGCTATGATCTTATCATATCATATATCTGGTTCCAAGTATTATACTTTTCATTGAAGAGCCCGGAAGTCCACCTGGATCAATAAAATACGTCATTTCACCCGAGAATAGTGCTACGCTCTCATGGAAGAAACCTTCGCTACCTAATGGAAATATCACTGTGAGTGTGAAGTATATTCTATTAGCGGTCATTGTTCATGATTTTCCCCTTTATGATTAAAAAAATAGGGGCTATATTCTTGGTCAAGCGACGGCAAAATTTAAGCTGGCAGCAGAAGGGAAGCGGCCAGTCTGTAATAAATAAGAGAGCGCCATTCGGTAACAAAAAGAGAATATCGCTAAAATCATCGAAGAAGGAAAACATTGGCATTTTTTTTCGGGCTGGAGAGGAGGAGGGGAAGGGGGATGCGGGCAATTTTTTAAGGAAGACACTATTTGTTTAGTTCTTTGAGCTAGTGCGATTCATACTTAACGTTCAATTTGGTTACATTCCAAAATATTGCGATTCGCGCAAGGAAGATTCCATCGAAGATATCCTTTAGTAAATAATTGGTCGATTCTTCGCTCATATAATATTGCACAGAGTGGTACTACACCAAATATTCCTCGCGAGTATGTGTATCAGAGACCGACTCCGGAAATGCCTCAAGGTAGTAGGCAAGCAGAGAAAAGAGTTTGCCATCTAACTGAGTCGTTGTTATGTGAGACTTAAGAAACTGTCTATTGAAATAAGAAAAATTTAAAGTGCTTTCCAGTAATTAAAATGCTTCTAGACAACCTCACCGATTCTATATATCTAGCAGATTAAAATTTACGGCGGATAAGCTCCTTTACAACAAAAAAAACTTTTAAATTTGAGGGTTACTTGGCGTATATAACACAAAATTTGACCGATCCGCTAGATGAATGGCGAAGGATTATGATCGACTCAAATCGACGACGCTTCACATTCGTAGAGGGTGAATTGGATAGAAATTCCACCTACTATTTGAGGATGACGGCGAGTAATGCCCATGGTGAGGGCATACTATCCGAGGTCGTTGAGATCACAACTGCCAATGGAGGTGTTACTTTCTATTGAATGAATCCATGAAGCAATAATTTTTGAGATGTAGTTGTCACGCATCTCGATCACTGAATTTATAGAAGATAGACAAGCAGACACGGACAATGTGTTGCATCGGGGACCAAAAGACCCGGTTAGGGCTACGTAGTAGAGATAGAGATTCATTTATTTTGATTGATTTCCTAGTAAATAGGTAGGCTTCGAAACTGCTGTGTAAAACACCGGAAATTCGTCATGAAACCTATAAATAAAAATGAATTGACAATGGCTTTCAAATTTATATTAGAAAACTGAAAGTTGCATTTCCTGCACAAAGTTTTCTATGAAAAAAACCTTTACTGTTAAGCTTACAATTTTTGAAGAAAATGGTCATAGAATCGGAAAGTGGGGTCAATAATTTCTCGTGGAGAATGCCTTATAATTTTAGGGATGTTAATATGGATTGCGTCCTGATGTTTAAGCTTAGTGAAAACTTTTAATCATGTAGGATTGTTATCGATACATTATTTAATAATTGCATAAATTACTCCATAGTACAGGTATCTTAGGCCCTACGAGTGCGCCCACCGATGTGTTGGTCGACGTTGATGAGTTGAATATGCTCAATATCTCATGGATACCTCCTGAAAATCCAAACGGTCTCATTAAGGTAAACTTGCAGTTTCTTTTTTTACCAATCACTTGTCATCTCTTTGTGCGACAATGGCTGTGCAAATTTGTCTCTGCACTCCATTCGAAATTTTCTCCTTGATAGTAGAAATGCAGCAGCACACGGTCGAGAAGAATGAAACTCTAGCCTTATGTGTTCATAAAGTGGTAACCTGACTAAGTAGTATAATTTATAATCATAGGTTTAAAATATCTAGTAATGGTTTTCAAAGATTATACTGTTGTTTTTTATATGGGTGATGTTAAACTATGCTGATGCTGAACATTACTCCTCAATATGCTCTCACTCCTGAACTTCTGAGAGCAGACCTGAAATTCCCGTCTTAACGAAACCCTTCCTCAATAAACCCAAAAGCCATACTTCTGGGAGCAGGCACAAAACCCCTCATTTTTAAGCTTTTCAGAATCCAGAATTCAATAAGCTCTAGTGGCATTTTCAAAGCCGCTATCTTGCAAATTTATGTTTTTCATTATAATAAATTATCAATTACATGTGTGTATTTCGATTAGCGTTGTCTACGGCAGTATTCCAAAGGTTATTGTACAGGGACAATTTATTATAGGAATATATCTTTTATTTCACAAGAAATGTTCAATCTGCTGAAGGCACTTATCGTAATTGGCAAAGTGTGGTTATCTCCAATATTTCGCCTCTCACCAATCAGGTTTGTCCGTTGTCTTTCCCATATATTCTAGATGAAAAAGTACATAATTCTGCTAATTAAAAAAATCTCCAATAATTCTTGTTTTTGTGTTTATTATTATATTTTTATTTCGAAGGTAATTAATAGTGATATTGAAATATGTTTTTCGAGGAAAAAAGTTACAAGCAAGGAATTTCATCCCATTATGAAAGATTTGGAAAAAATCATCGACGTATTTTTGTTGCACAGTGCATTCAAGCTCGATGAGTTTTTAACTGCTTCGCCAGAACGACCATCTAACTAAGAGTGATACATTCCTTTTGCTGGTCGATTGCTGCAATTTTGGAATAGTGCCTGAGGCAAGCTATTTCCGGGGTTAGTCAATGCTTGGCCTTCTTATCCTTTGAGTTCGTTCATACAAAGTGTACATGCGAATTTTTCCTTCCTGCAGCGCAGGAAAAACCAATCTGCCTGATGTAACACCAAGTAACTCTGGTAAATGGTAGTTTGTTCTCTGCCTCTTCCTTCACTCATCCCTCATATTCAAATTACCGCCATACAAAATGTACCACAGAATATTTGCCCTCTTACTTTGTACAGTTAGAAGGGCATGAAAGGAATGAGGTAATGAATGTTGCTGAAGTTATAGTATATTAAGCGTCCTCGTTTGCGCGCACGAGGCGGATTTTCGCAGTTATCTCTATGCATGCATATACGTTTGTTTTTGCCATCAGTTTCAAATTGGATGTTAACTGAAGATTTCGTTGAAAAAATTTTGCACGTATAATGTGCACCGCTTCTACGATCATCTTTCATGTTGATCGATCACCTTCACGAGTCGAAACATTTGCACGCGTTTTACAGCGCTCTAGTTTTTACTTTAGAGTAACGAAACTTTTGTAGAAGATTTATGCAAGTACAAGGCTACTAATCTGCCTATTCTTTCAAAATATAAAGCTTCCATTCTGCATTTTTGTATTCGTAACTCATGAAATTAGTTGATCAAGTGAGCGAGATGCAAAAAAAACATTGCGTCAGCTTTTTTGTCTCGCTTCTCATTCCTGTTAAAATATGTTGTTATTACCCACCGAATAAGCAACAATAAGATTTTTTTATTGAAATGAAGCATCACGCATAATGAGACTATCTACAGTATGTGTTCAACGGTGAAATGCTGGGCATTCGACGGGATTGTGATTATCTTTTGCGCGTTGCTGCAAGGAACGAAATAGCTGAAGGCCCACCAAGTGAAGTGGCTCATTTCAAGACGCGTAGTGGACGTACGTTGCTTTGTTCAGTCAGTTTCATTTCCGCTTTCGCCCTTTTCACTAGTAAGACAAAATGACCGTTGTTGTTGTTTTCAAACTTCTGAAAAATTCGTGGGCAGCTCATGTGAAATTTATAGAGGCAATGCGAATATCTTATGATTCTTACAGCATACTAAATAAAAGCCCATTATCGCTAGTGACCAGTCGATCCGTACCGCCAGTGGCAACTGATCTCAAGCTATTCATTGCCGCCATACATATTTCGCAAAATTTGCATATCGATTCATTAGTTTATCAAGACTGCGAATTCTTAAGAGAGGACGTTTCCAATGGGGCTACAAAATAAGCCTTCTGTTTATTAAGCTTCAGTAGCTTTTTTTAGTTTTCGCAGCCCCAGATGGTGCGAACGTGATGGTCGATGTGAACGGTGATGCACATGTACGCTTCAATGTTCTCTATGATAAAAGGAAATCGAACAACGTTGCAGCGCTTACGGTAAAATATTTGTTTTTTTCTTCGAATCATTCCTCAACGTTTGGCAGGGAAATTATGATCGAATGTTTACTCTTTAATTTGTTTATTTGCATACTTGTTTATTTATTTGTTTTATTTTATTTACTTCAATTATTTATTTTACTTATTCTGTTTATTTATTTTATTTGATTGATGTGTTTAATTTGTTTATTTGATTTAATTAATTTAATTCAATTGATCTGATTACATTAATTTAGTTCGATTTATTTATTCACTTATTTAATCGATTCATTTGTTTGATTTATCTAAATTAATTTATCTTATTTAATTTGCTCAATTTAATTTATTGAATTCGGTTTGTTTGCTTCAATTTATTTAACTAAATTTATCTTATTTGAACTATTTAATCCAATTTGATCACATCAATTTATTCAATTGAATTAATCTAATTCAACTCATGTAAAGTTTGTGTTTTGTAGTTGGCAGACTGTAGTTTATATTTTATAGTTTGTAGTTTATAGTTTGTTGTTCCTAGTTTGTAGTTTAGAGTTTGCGGCTTGTAGTTTGTACTTCATGGATTACAGTTTATAGTTCATGGTCTGTGGTTTGTAGTTCATAGTTTATATTCTGTGGTTTGCGCCCTGTAGCTTACATTTCATAGTTTATAGTTTATAGTTTGTGGTTTGTTGTTTATGGTTCATACTTTGCAGTTCATAGTTTGCGGTTCGTAGTATGTAGTTTATAGTTTGTTTCTTCTGATTTTTAGCTTATGGTTTATGGTCCTTAGTTTATAGTTTGTGTTTCGTAGTTCGTAGCTTATGGTTCACATTTTGCGGTTTACAGTTTGTAGTTCCTGGTTTATTGTTCATGGTTTGTAGTTCATAGATTGTGGTTTGTAGTTCACGGTCGATGGTTTGTAGTTCATAGTTAGTGGTTTGTGGTTTATGGTTTATTGTTCACAGTTTAGAGTTTGTGGCCTGTAGTTTATAGTTTGTGGTTTGTGGTTTGTAGTTTGTGGTTCGCAGTTTGTGATTTGTAGTCCATATTCTATAGTTTGTGCTTTGTAGCTTCTAGCTCACATTTTGGTGTTTGTGCTTTGTAATTCATATCTTATAGTTTGCAGTTTATCGTTTGTGTTCCGTGGTTTGTAGCTTATGGTTGGGGGTTTGTAGTTCATAGTTAGTGGTTAGTGGTTTATGGTTTATTGCTTACAGTTTGTAGTTTCTAGTTTGTGGCTTGTAGTTTGCAGTGGGCAGTTTATAGCTTATAGTTTGTGGTTTACAGTCTGTGGTTTGTGGTTCACTTCTGATAGTTAGTAGAGTGTATTTCGTGGTTTGCTGTTCATGATTTATAGCTTGTGGTTCATGGTCTGTGGTTTGAAGCTTACATTTTATAGGTTGTCAATGGTTTGTGTTTTGTAGCGTACGGATTGTAGTTTTTAGTTTATAGTTTGTGGTTTGTAGTTATTAGTTGGCGGTTTATAGTTTGTAGTTTATGTTTTGTGGTTTGCACTCTGTAGTTCATATTTTGTAGTTTGGAGTTAATGGTTTGTGTTTCGTAGTGTTTAGCCTATGGTTTACAGTTTGCAGTTTATAGTTTTTAGTTCGTAGTTTACGGTTTATAGTTTGTGGTTCGCGGTTTCTAGTTTATAGCTTGTGGTTTGTAGTTTATATTTTATAGTTTGTGGTTCGTAGTTTATATTTTATAGTTTGTGGTTTGCAGTTTATTGTTCATGGCTTGTTGTTCATACTTTCTTGCTTGTAGTTTTTAGTTTATATTCCGTGGCTTGGTTTATGGTTTGCAGTTCGTAGTTTGCGGCTTGTAGTTTGTAGTTTATAGGTTGTAGTTTGTAGTCTGTGGTTCGTGGTTTTCAATTTACGGTTTGTGGTTCGCAGTCCTACGAACTGGGAGCCACAAATCACGAGCCACAAACTATAAATGCAGAAACTGCAAAGATATATATCAACTTTTTACTGCTATTGAATGCAGATCAAAGAATCCTAGCGTAATTCTCTCATACTGCGTAATATTCGTTTTCCCTCGCCTTTCAATACAACCGCTTTCTTAATGGTTCGAGTAAGCTATTCAATTTTCTGTCTTCTGCAGTCTCGATCAGGTCATGGTATGTGGTTTAT